>DWQT01004804.1:0-10892 GCA_018244895.1 Myscelus amystis hages
AAACATGCTAGTGAGCTCTCCTCTCCTAGCTTATGATTCTAATTAATCCCTACAAATATCATAAAGAATGTAAGTTAATAAATGGGAATGTAAGTTAGTTTGTTATGGTTTCATGTGAAAACGACTCGACCGATTATCATGAAATTTTGTACACATGTTCTTGGAGGTATTAGAAGTAACATAGGATACTTTTTATTAAAAAAGAAATTATTTATTATGCAAGGTACAAAGAAATGTTTGTCAAAAACATCTCAAAACGTAGCTACGAGTACTTCAACGTTATCTAGCATTCTCATATTGATTCATTTGAATTGTACTGACACTTATTTAATGGCATTAACGCGAGCGAAGCCGCAGCTAAAAGCTAGTGTTTTATAAATACAAATTGACAAAAAAAAACATGTAATAAAACAATATACCTGAGCTCCTTCAGCATGTTGTTGGCTCCCTTATGAGTTTCGATCTCGTCCGCCAGCGCTTTCTCCTTGTCGGCGAGTTGTTTCTTTAGTTTTTGAATAGGATCGTTAGGGCCCTGGTAAATTATAATTGCACATATGAGTGTTTCACAGCAATCGTACAATTTTTTAATCTATCATCTAATTAAGTTTTTGAGCACCATATCAATCTCTAGAGTTAAAACAGTTTTAATTTTAAAGTATTACCTGAGACCCGACACTTTGTTGATGACATGTAATATTACAATTATAGATGAAATGTATGTATTATCAATATACTTCGAAGTCGTTTCAGTTTTTCTCCATATGCAACATTTTGAAGTACAAAACTTCCAGGCTAGAGTGAAAACAATATTGGCTTGAACGTGCAACAATTCACGATATCAACATACAGTACTGGATGCGGCCTCACCTCGGTCCACTCGGAGTGCTCGGGCAGCTGGTCGTGCTGCTTGTTGAGCAGCGCGTCCGTGAGGATCTGGATCTCGGTGCGGGACAGCGGCGCCTCGCGCACCACGCGCACCAGCTCGCTCACCGACACGCCGCCGCCCTCGCCCGCTGCCACCACAAACATATCCAAACACATTCAACGGTGGCAGAACCCACTGCGGCTCGACTCCGCCGGCACCACTGCCACACCTATTTCTGCCTTATAACAGCAGTGATAAGCACTGCTGTGTTATGGTCTGAAGGGTAAGGGAGACATACTTTTTCGAGGCATTCCAGCTCGGTCCTCAGAGATAGCGGCGCATCTGTGGTCGACCTGAGATAGGAATCTAATCTTATCTGGGGTCGATTACAAATGTCCATGGGGGGCATTAGCCACTTACCATCGGGTGGGCTGCATGCTCGTCTACTACTTCTATATTATAAAAAAAAACATCTATCTCTACATAGTTCAAAATAAAGCCGCTCTCGCTTCCAGTCCCTATGTATGTGTGCATCTTTAAAACTACGCAACGGATTTAATGCGGTTCTTTTTAATAAATAGAGTGATTCGAGTGGAAGGTTGTAGGTCTAGTATGGACAGTTTTATATGTACAATGTTCTAATTGTTTTTCAAAATCTGTCCAATACAGAATCTGTTTTAAGTAGAATCGGTCCAATCTTAACTAAACCGTAAAAACATTGCATAAAAATGTATTTTTTAGAAAAATTAATAATGATATTTGAATTTTTATCGGATCCAGTATTTGTCAGAATTAAATATATACCAAACATCCTTCTTAACAATAGTGTACTGATTTCTTTATCTATGATAATTATAATGGAAGATCCTGATTAGAAAGGAAGGAAGTAATTTGGGAGAAAATGACCATACCCATAAGCGACAACACATTAGGTTCGGGTTTCTTCTTCTTGCTCTTGCCGCCGGGCGGGGAGGGCGCGGGCGCGGGCGGCGCGGGGGGCGCGGCGGGGGGCGCGGGCGCGGCGGCGGGCAGCTGCGCCAGCTTCAGCAGCTTGTCCGTGGTCAGCTCGCTGGGCTGCGGCACATTTAGCGGCGGCACCACTTCCTCCTCCTCCTTCTCTTTTTCCTTCTTCATCTCTTCCGCTGGCGGTTTCTTCTCCAATTTCTTCACTGCAAGTGAGACGAGAAAAGTTGTTAATGTAATGAAAAACTTTGTTTTGCTACTAAATGAACTTAATTTCATGCATCATCCATATTTAAAAAAAGGACCTAACTGACTGCCTGGTTAATTAATAACTAATAACTGTAATGTGTACCTTTGCGTTGTTCCCTAGGTGGGTCCGTATTGTTCTGCCTGTCCCTGGAGCCCTCGTCCCTGGCCGGCTCGGGCGCGGGTTGCTTGGCGGGCGCTTTGCCGCCCTTGTTCGATTTAGCTGCCTTTTTCTCAGTAGTCTCCTCTTTCTTCTCTCCTGACTGTTTATGTAAGAAAGCCAATTCACAATACGATATTCACGAAAACAGTATTCAATGAATTGAAATGCTGTTATATTGTTGTTATGACAAACGTGCTGTGAGATCTACTTTGACTGAATACTTACTAAAGGAGCGTACAAAACAATTTCAACTTTTACACCAATTAATCGAATATACATAGAGACATTAATTTTGTAAATCACATACGTACTAATTTTATGAATTCGAAAGTTTGTTTTGTCTGCTAAGTCGGTGAAATTCTTAAAACAATTTAGATGGATTTTTAAATAGTAACAACATAAACATACATAGTACATAGTTACAACTCAGAGAAAAAGCGGTTCTATTTTATTTTACATAAATAATATTTTTTGCAAACGAAGTTCTAAGAGCGGGAGGACTTATCCATTAATGAAATTTTAAGGCCACAAAGTATAAAATTAATTTAAACTTTAATATCATCAATAGCATAATTTTCTCCCTGTACCCTGTGACGCAGGCTGGTTAGTGTGGAATAATTTATTGCTTTGAAGCGTTCCAATTCAATGATATCAATACCTTATGAACATCAGATAAAAAAATATGGAAATGTTATACAAGAGCCATTCATACATTAACAGTGCAAGCAAATACTGAAATATACGGACAGGCATGCATTGATTAATTGCTCGTTGGACGCCTCATTAACACAATACCAGGAGACGAATGTTTGTGTACTAAATATGCTAATAGTCATATGATTTAATGGACAGCGAACTACATTCAGTATTATATACGCGTAGACAGCGTCCATGTATTGTTATGGAGTTAGACAGTAGACTTATACATGAAACACCTGGTCACGTACGAGACGGAGACGGCGAGGCGGCGGGGAACTCACTTTTTCCCCGACAAGTGTCGAGTGCAACAACTCGAACTCATCCTTAGGTTGCATCTCTTCAAAATGGTTGGAGACCGCGGGCTCTGCCGAGGAGGGCCGCGCGCTCGGATCGCTAACGCAACTGGGATCCTCTTTATTTAACAATATCGGCTTTACTTTTGGATCCTTGCCGCGTTTGCGAATCTGTACACAAGAGGAACTCATCTTATGCATCCTCAAATTTGCCTCGGGTGAAATGTAATTATTGTCGATTCGATGGAATGTCAGAATGTTTTGATAATTAATTTGAACGCGACCGATAAGTGTGTTGATAATAATTATTAAATGAGATAATTTTATGATCAGTAACACGTGTCAATAGGGCGTAACGTGTGAAAATAATAAAAGTGGAATTTGTTGAATGTTCGCTGCTAAATATTTAGTCAATCATTACTGGCGATCAATTTATTTATCGGAGGACGATGGATCGTTTCGAATGCAAACTCCGTAGACGTCATACTTTTTAAATTCCAATTTGTATTTCATATAACATGGTCATATAATTATCGTCAAGGGCAAATAAACTTGACTCGCTGATGACGTTGCTGACCTTCAACAGCAGCTGACATCTCTCACGATTCGAACATCGTATAGGTACAATATCTTCAGTGCTTGATGCATTTAGGCATTAAAATTTCAACCGTACACACACCATTCAATACTACATAATTCGTACAACTGTGGCTTGAATTTTGCCATTATTTTTTATTTTAAGGTTGCAATTGTATTCAGCATTGTGCGTCTGTAACAGCTATTGAAAAGGATTTCTAAGGCACGTTAATCGTTACGTTACAAGGATTTTTTAAATATTAAAGGCCTTTAAAATTATTTACCGACAGGCGTGTTGGACATTAGCCCGTATCTTCAGCAAACCGCAGTGGAGCCGCGTGGTGGTGCCTACGCTGGGTCTCACGACGAGAGCGAGAGAGAGAGAGAGAGCAGTGCCCAGTAGTGGGATACAAAAAGGACGGCAACCGTATTCTCCTTCCCGAACTATGATATACCTACAGATCAACTAATGTTCTCGTAATTATGCCTTTTATTATAAGCTTGCAAATAATGTACGAGACAACATATTATTATCTGAATCACACCGACAGTGTCATTATACAGTTTTTCAATGTTTTTCGATAAGAACGTGCTCCATTAGGCATATTGTTGGGTACAGTGCAATATAAATATATTACGGATGATAAATCCCACACTTAAATATTACAATAGGACTTGAAAACAGTTTAGTTTCGTTAGCGACAAGATTTATTCACGTTACAGAACATATTTACGCGAGCCACGTAGTGTGTTTCTCAAATTATTCACTATTAGCCAAACTAATCTTCACAACTCAACCAGGTAGGGATGGGCAGCTATCATGGCCAGTGTGGTGTGTAAACTTTTGGTTATATGCCCCAATACTCGTTATTCAGTCGGAGACGTATCGATAATTTTAAGGTGTAAATTAAAAACCTAGTCTGCCTGCTAATAAGTTAGCATTTCAATCGCGTGCACGGCCACGCATGTATCCGAGCGTAAGCTAGAACGTCATATGAAGCAACAGCTACTGCAATCCTTATCTCACACAAGCTTGTGTTAGCATTTCTTATCTGAGGGAGCAATGATTTTCTGGCCTCAGAGATGTGTTTGACTGAGATAGTTCAACAGCTATAGAGGTCGACAGTTACAATTATAAAATGCCACGTGTACAGTACAAAATAAATATAATGTAGCAAACGTTATTTTTAAGAGGTAAACAATAGGAGACGTTTAGAGATGGAGAAAGAAAGAGAAAGAAATATTTGCCCGAACTTAACTCAGCAAGTTACAAGATACTAAATGAATATGAGACTTAACGATAACAATTGTTAACGGTCCCCGGAGAGCTTAGAATCGATTTAAGAACGTCTGAGCGCCCACGCGCTTGCTGGGGACCAGTGCCCAACAGTGGGATGTAGAAAACGCGGCCGCCAAGTGATATAAAACCCATTCAGCCGAACTTAAATCAAATATTTCATATAAAAAATTTCATTTTGCACATTGGTAGCACACAGCACAGAGAACAAAAGTTAAGCTCTTTTTAAAAACGATGCAGATATAAAAGATTTACGTCATCATTTACCAAGTTACCAACACCTGTTTAAATATGTTTGAAGTATTCAATACCTAATCTTAGATGATGAATTGTAATGTAAAACCAATAATATGACAAGGTAAGTATTTTATATAAATTACATTTTTTTATTTTATTATAACTTAAATCTACAGTTGTAGTCAAAGGAGCATTATTGTGAAAGGATAGGAATATCAATAATGAATTTTTATATGAAAAAGTACCTTTCACCGATTTAAAAAAATATTGGAGACATTTACATGTTGCTTATTTTTATTATAACAACATCTCAATGTCACCAGTTAATTGAATGTAATGTTGTTTTAATTGAAATAGTAGTTGTTCAATTAACAAAACCCCTACGATAATTGATATATGCCATTTTAACAATTTAAAAAAGCGATTTTAACAACAAATTAAGGTGCTACCACTACATATGATGTGTAGATTCAGAAGAATAGAAAAACTTGACTGAAAGTACAGAAGGAAAATTTTTCAACATACAATTGTAATTTTTCACATGTTTATAATACACATGCATTTGAATGAAAAGCAATATGTATTTATCAAAAATGTATGCATTTTGCCATTGCCACCAATATGTCTAAGCATCAATGTATAATTCATGTCCCGAAGCCAATTGATATTATTAATAACGATGGTAAATATAAACATACCTTGATATTTGGAGGGGCGTCAGTGGCCAGTTCCACAACGACGGCCGGGCTGAACTCCACGTGAGGCTTGGTGGCCGGGGCCGGCTCATCTTCCACTCCACTCTCGGCCGGCGCCTCGCTCTCCGGCTCACTGGCTGTAGCCGCCGCAGCGTTGTCCTTATTCTTCTCCTTTTTGGCTAACTACATACAGTATTGATTTTATTATTAAAAAACACTGAATCTAAAATTTCCACATGATAAAATATGACTTGATATAAACAAAGCTTTAACTTAACATATATGTTAAAATGTTGTGTCTAAATTGTGCTTAAATGTTGTGTCTCTGTTTTAATTTGATTATAACACCCAACGGAGCAATACACCTTTCATGTACAACTGTATGACCAACATCAAGTATAATGATGCCGACACAAGTTTCTTCTACTTTTACTAACTGCAGCGTACAGGTATTATATATACAATGAGCAACAAATACATAATACTCATACATTTTACAGATCCCCTCTGCTTATCTAATCTCCAAAAATGGTGATGACCTGCCATAGCAGACATACATTGGCAGATGCAGAATGAAGATGAGGTTCAAAGTATACACCCTAGGACACTACACTACGTAGACAACTTTTCCATTTTGTGTATTATTAGTTCATAGAGAACAGAAGACTGAAATATTACCGAGGATATGATAACATCAATGATATGATAACATAATAACTATGGCTGTATTTAATAACTATGGCTGTATTTAATTTAGGATAAAATATATTATTTTGTTCTATGTATCATCTCAAGTAAACAAAATATCACAATGTTTTTGTATTTGCAATGTAGTCAGCTTTGCTTGGACTGTGCACACACATTGTTGCTAGGTAAGATTAGTTATCATTGAACATAAAATAAAAGTTATAGTGAAACAAAGAACAGATCAAACAATGCTATCCGGCTTAAGGTAAGCTATGTTAAGAATTATCATTTGACTAATTGAAAATAGTTTATACACCAAAATCTTTAGAAGTGTAAAAAGATTTTTTTTCTATCTTAGACAATAACTTACTAGTCTAATGTTAATCATATTACCTTCTTGTTGGCTTTTTTATTTGTCTTCTTAGTTTTGCTCTTATTATCAGCTAGAGCAAGAAGTTCAGTGGTTGCTCGACGCTGCTGCGCTATTGCCTCTTCATAGCTGGTTCCGGACGCCGAAAACAGTCCCATAAGCAATATCACAGCAAATCCAGCCACCCCCACTCCGCAGAGCACTAGCAATGCTTGCAGTTCCATTGGACCTGCCGCATATGCCTGTCAACTGCAAATTAAAAAATTCTTATAGGAAATGTGTGCGTTAAATTGGGCCGAAAGAAATAGAAGTAACCCAAGTAATAACATGTTTAGGCAAACGTACGTAAAAATTGTAAATGGATAATATGTAGAAGGATTTAAAAATAATCTAATACTATGGATAGATTGTTTACTAAATTCTTTCAGTACATTGTCTAATTACTAAGGCACTACAAATCGTGTAGTGTATATAATTCACAAAGATTTAACTATTCCCGGATATTTGCGAAATACATCATCACTTGAATATTTGTACAATCACGTAACATCTACGTATTACAGAATAAAATTTCACACTTAATACATACCGATGGTTACAATTCTTACTAAATTAATTATCCGGCAGTTACTTCGATATTGCAGAAAAAATATGGTATCAGTTCGGTCAATAGGAAAGCTGACACGTAAGCAAGTGACACATGTCAAAGGTTATTGACAGGAATATCACTGGCGAAACGTTTACTTAACCGCATAAAACAATAGATTACATTGAAAGAAACCAAAAGGAAATCGATATAAGAAGTACTTAATCTAACAACCATAGAACAGTTAAACAATACTGTGATAATAGATAGTAAAGAAAAAGTATAATGAAAATCCTCACGGACGAATTTTCGTTGCCGCACCTGTAGACTATCGCTGCTTAGATCCTTCAATAACACCATAGAAATCTAGAATTAAACAAATCCTTAGTTAAACAACGTAAAAAACTAAAAGATACATGCAAAAGCCGACAGCTCCGAAGCCGACGAAATACAATTTGTTTTTTTTTCTACCTAGCAAAGATAGCGCATCGATACAGTTATAATAGACCTGCGACAGACGATCGTATGAATATTTACCCTGTGAATTAAAATTCACTAACATCAAACTCATTCAAGATACATTAAAAGTACTAGCTGTTTTTAAATTCAATATCTAATTTTTAGTTAGACTTCTCTTATTTTTTTTGTATAAAGTAAGCGTTTACTCAAATGTGTGCAGGACTATTGAGTATTTACTAATCATAAATTGCTATACTAGCAACATTTAGATACCAAACGTACAAATTTGACGTGACAGCTGTCGTTTTGTCAGTCGTGGTTGTCGTCGTTTGTGGTAAAAAGAAATTTTGTCAATTAATATGAACAGCTGTCTAAGCTTTATAGACCTATTTAATTGCATGTAATTATATTAGAAGTGAATCCATATCTTTTGTGAATACACTCGGATGTGATTGAATGTGCAGGGATATTTGATGCATGCACTAATTTTACGAAGAGAATATCCGTTTTTGAAGAATGTCGATTCCTCCACTCGTGTGTAGCACTCCTCCACCTCTAAATCAGTGTGAGGACGATAGAGAAGCCGAAGACTTTGATATACACTATAATTGTAAGTTGTGTCATTTACTTGTACTAGTAATCAAATACCCAATCCTGCAACTCATTCTAGTGGTTTTGAGACCTTCACAAGTCATTGTTACCCTTTGTTTAAAAGTGCTTCAACATAATAACATACAAAAATAAATATTACCCTCTGAACTATCATCTAAATCTACAATATTAAAAGGGAAATACTGATGACTTTACAAGGAAAAGAGATTCCACACAGTTGTATGTATTTTTGGTTTGTTTTCTATTACAGAAAACGAATAACTAGAATGCACAACAGCTTGTCGTATTCTTTTAGTTTGCACTCCATATACATTGTAATCAATTGTTTCAGTATCACAAGATGATGAGGATGACAGTAATGACTATAACTATGGAGCATATTCTGATTATATATATCCTACATCAACTTCAAGAAATATACAAGATCAATGGTCACCAGATATCAGTAAAAAGTCTGAAAATAAATTACCTAATAATGTATTAAAAGAAAAGATAGACAGTATTCATGTTATGTCTGAAAACGAAAGCTCCAGTGTAAATAAAATAGGATATGAAGATACAGTAATAGAAGATTTAAATTTAAAAGTGGAAGATCAGAGTGATGTAGTTTCTAGTGAGCAAAGTATGGATAGGTGTGACAAAGAATCTTCTGGAATGGAAAGTTTGAATAAAGACACAAATACATTAACACCTCCTATGACAGTTATTCACAAAACTGAGGATGAAGAGACACCTGCAGTAACCCCAGATTTTGTTTTGGCCAATTCTATTATTGATGATGAAAAACTTTTTGAGGAAAGTGTTCAACCATACATTGAAGAAACTGTTATTGTGGAAGGAAAACACACACCATTTAATGATGATATTGTAGAGAAGGAACAAGTAATTGAAGTAGAAAACAAAAAACTGGATGAAACATGTTTAGATGTCTCTGAACCAAGTAGTAGCGTAAATACAAATAACCTAAGCTGTATGTTACATGGAAATGATGCAAATCAATTGGAAAATAAATTAAACCTGAACGATACTAAAGAATTGCAAGATAAATCAGAAGATGTCGCAGAGGACTTTGGTGATTTTGATGATTTTCAATTTATATCTACTGAAAACAATCCTACTCATACAATAGAATACTGTGATAACCCATGGGAAAGTGAAGTTTCTAGAGACAATGAGTTTGGTGATTTTACAGCTAACTTTGATGATGCTAATGACTTACATATCAAGAGGGATTGCATTGATGAAAAGAAAACAGACATTAATAAAGAGAATACACCCGCTGTGGAGACAGATGATTTTGGAGATTTTGATGATTTTAAATCATCATCAAATGAACACGAGGAAGACAGTAGAGCAAAAAGTGAAACATCACAAAATGTCCCAGTTTTTAATCTTTACTCTCCAGATAGTGAAGTTCAGATTATAGAAAGTATTAATACTGTTTTAAATTCTATATTTACTTCAGAAGTCTCAGAAGTTGAGAATGATTTTGAGAACAAACTTGAGTTGTTACTTAATGAAACTTGGGGTCATTTGGTGGATACAGATGTTAGGCAACCCTATATCGTCCATTGGAATAATTCTTTAGGTCAAAAAAGTCTTTTAAAAGCTCTGTGTATAGATTCCCGAAACATAGTAAGATATATTATACATTCATGTGTGTTATGAAGTCAAAGATCAGTTATTGTTGATATATTCCTTGCTAATTTACAATTTTCAGTTGTTTGGACCAAAATGGCACACCGGAATGCCCAAATATGCAGCTAATCTGAATGTGGCACCGCTTCAACCACAAAAACCTTTTTCACAAACGACTACAACAAATACTGAGGACCACAATGCAGATCGGGGTACAAGTAAGGAAACTGGCACCTGGATGGATCCCTTTACCTCAAACGGACAGGAATGTTAGTTACTTTTATTTTACCAATATAAAATCAAAACTTTATAGTTAATGTTATTGAAACATCAAAGTGTTAATATTTCACATACAGCTATTAACTACTAACAAGTATTCATGATTTTTTAAATTTGGAGATAGCAAAACTAAATTATTAATTTATAGAATATATTATGTAATTTGTTTAATAATTCTTTGTGATCAGAATATTGTATAGCTCTGCTAAATATGTCTGTAGATGCTA
>DWQT01004805.1:0-10890 GCA_018244895.1 Myscelus amystis hages
AGAAGTATTCCAGGTATAAGAATGTTGTGCAGTTTGCCAATTCGCAGTTATCCAGCATAGCAGTATGTGACCTGCAACCCTCTAACCCTCTCACTATAGTCTGTCGACATCCATGTGTTGTTTGTACGCCGTTTTATTTATTTATTCCGACTAGTGGTTGCCCGGTGGTCGAAATTCGACCGTAATACATTTGTATAAGGGAGCAGTATATTTTTTACATTAAATAATTTTTTTCTGTTTGACATTCAGTGTCTGACATGACATGTGTATGCGTGAAACGAATACGCGTGCCTGTGTGTCAAATGCACGTGTGTATGTGTAATGTTTTATTTATCGATTTAATGTAATGTATAAGCATTATTATTGAACAATATTAGCGTTCTGCACTTCTCTTAAACATAAACTGTAAGTGTGCCAAATGTCATACTCCTCCGTCTGCATAATATTTTTAAAAAGGGATCCAAAGATTTTGCTTCGTATTAATATAACAATTTGACGTGTTAATATTGTTGTACAGGTGATAATGGTGTCGGCGATAGGCAACGACGGCCCTCTGTACGGCACGCTGAACAATCCGGCGGACCAGATGGACGTGATCGGCGTGGGCGGCATCGGGTTCGACGACCGCATCGCCAAGTTCTCGTCCAGGGGCATGACCACGTGGGAGCTGCCGCATGTAAGAACACTTATCTCAATACGTACTTTACCTCACCGTTAAAAACTTGCGAACAGAGTACACTGCATTTGTAATTATTATAGATCTACTGAACACCCAGAGTAGCCTTGTTATTTCACCCTTTTAGTAGTCCAATGCTGGACCAGGTCTCCTCTTATAGTGAGAGGCATTTAGGCCATAGTCCACCACACTAGCCAATTGCGGGTTGGTAGACTTCACACACCTCAGAAAATATTATACACTTTATAACATCTGTCACTAAGGTGTCCAGGTTTCCTCAAGATGTTTTCCTTCACCGTTAGAATGAGTGATATTTAAATTTTAGCTATAAAACGCACGAAAGAAGTCAGAGGTGCGTGCCAGGTCGAACCCAGACCCGCCCCGGAGTGAGAGGCTGAATTTGAAACCACTAAGATTTCACTGCTTTTCTAGAATAGCTTTAAGTTACATAGCTATTCTCATGTAAATAGTTATTTAGCAAGGTTAAAATGAGTAATTTTAATTGTACCGTGTTTAAATGGCTTAGATGTGTAATGGCTATTTTGATGCGAATCTTCAACGATTATACAGGGATACGGTCGTATGAAGCCAGATATAGTAACGTACGGTAGCGGCGTGCGGGGCTCGAGCGTGACCGGCGGCTGCAGGTCGCTCAGCGGTAAGATTGCCGATTGTATCGTAATAATAAAGACCATGTTGTCTTTTGATATCATAAATCGAAGTACTCGGCGAAAACACACATTTCTTTACCAGATACCGTACGAATACTTTGTCGCTAGAGCACGCTTTTCCAACCTTTATTTCGTCACTCACCGAGCCAAAAATAATATTGGCATTCCCTCCTCAGGTAAGTTTTATATTAGTATTAAAAAAGCTTATCTTTTTAAAACACAACTTGAATTTCTATGCGAACGAACTATTGACAAAAGTCCCCAAGATATTGCTCTACGCCTCCCTAGGGGGGCGTGCCCACCTGGTTGGCAAGTCCTGCGCTAGAGGTTCGTGCTAGGGCGGCAGTACTCAACGCTTGTCCGCTTGAAGGTACGTCGGTGGCGTCCCCGGTGGTGGCCGGCGCCATAGCGTTGCTGGCGAGCGGGGTGTCGCGCCAGAACCTCACGCCGGCGGCCGTGAAGCAGGCGCTGTGCATCACCGCGCGCAGGCTCCCCGGCTTCAACATGTTCGAACAGGGGCACGGGAAACTTGACCTCATTAGCGCTTACCAGGTTCAGCTTTGTATTCATTTTTTCGTTCCAAATTCAAATTGTTTTATTCATTATAAGGTACATACATACACTTAATACAGTTTTATCTCACCATCAGTAACATTTTCCTCGTGATTATCTGACGCATACACAAACCGAGCGACGGAGCGATGCTTTAATTTGATGATGATGATTAATTATCCACAAAATACATTTTTGTTCCTAACTACATTTTACTGGCTAGTTGACTGGTTCATTATTTTCTTTTACTCTGTCAATATTAGTCGGTATTGTTTCATCGTTCCTCTTGTGATGTACAAACAAATAAAAAATTAAAAAAAAAAAACATCAAATTTGTACGCCATAAAAGGCGAAATATGGATTGAACTAATCGTTCTCTAAGATCTTTGAATGTACCCATATTTGTGCAAATAAATGTCTCTTGTCTTTTGATAACGATGTTGTGTGGCAGTACCTGAAGGACTACGAGCCGCATGCCAGCCTGAGCCCGCCCTACATCGACCTGACGGAGTGTCAGTACATGTGGCCGTACTGCACGCAGCCCATGTACTACAGCGGCCAGCCGACCATCGCGAACGTCACCGTCATCAACGGGCTCGGCGTGGCCGGCGAAGTGGTGAGCCCGCTTTACACACGACAACTCGCTTAACATAAGCCCAATCTAATATTTAATAATACACCGGGTGTAGTGAATACATTTTTGAAGTTATATACTCCTTTCAGCGCGTTATGAAAAATTGATGAGAGTGAAATTTTAAGATACGTCATCTTTTTTAAAGTAACAGTATGAAGTTGCAGCAGTTGCAGTCTCGAAACATCAGTCTGAAGTTAGTTGCTGAACAGTGTGAATAAATTAAAAATATATTGGCGTTTGTGAATGCAATCGTATTTATGGCGGTGATAGATTTATTGATTATTTAACATAAATAATGATTTATTTTATATAATTTGTGCAATATTGGGTACTTAATATGTATTGGGTAATACAATTTGTGCAATATTAGGTACTTAAATGACGGATCTGTGTTAATTTTGAATAACTAACTCAATTGAGTTAGTTATATAATCATATAATTATATGTTAATGGAAAATTTCATAATTAATTGCAATTTCTTTTTAGAAAAAAATATCGTGGCACCCGCATCTGCCCCACGGGCCGCTGCTGTCCGTGACCGCGGACTACAGCCAGGACCTGTGGCCGTGGTCCGGCTGGCTGGCCTTGAGGTTCAGCGTGCGCGAAGAGGGCGCCGACTTCGACGGCGTTATTGAGGCATGTAATAATAATATCAGGACAATTCCACATACGGCTGTCTGATTCCAAATTAGGCAATTTAATGCCTGCGTTATGGTAACCGGATAGCCGATAAATATACATAATATGATACAATACATGTAGATATTTTTACTACACCCAGATACAAAACATAAAAATGTGCTGATCATACAAATGTTTGCTTTGCGTGGGAATGGATTCCACGACCTATGGTATTGCAGTCGGGGCGTCTAGCCACTCTACCACGAGGCCAGTTAGTAATACATGTTTGTAATAATATACAATTGTAGATTTAACATAATCAAAGTCGTAATGTATTTGAAACGGGTGGATAGAAATTGGCGTTAAGTTTGAAATTAAGTTATTTCGGAATACACTAACGAAACGTACAATGTTTCTTTTTTTTCTCAAAACTAGAACGTTATTTGAATATAATGTAATAGTTTTATGAACTGCAGGGTCACGTTAATGTCACAATTGAAAGTCACGAGGAAGGCGGGGAAGGCTCGATGAGGAATGCCACACTCATGCTGCCTATACGGTGAGTATATGAACTACTTAAGACAAAAAACAATCTCTCTTTCTTTTCACCTCTCTTAACTCATCTACCAAAGGATTTTTGAATTTGATATGTGAGAAAGTGAGACTGATGTCCAATGAGGAGCTTTCTCGAAGTTCTGTGTGAATTTAATTTAAGATATCAATGGATCACGAATACTCGTAATGTTTATTTATTTTTTCATACATGTCTAACATTACAAGTCCTTAACCTAATGCGTTGGTGGTATAAAAATACGATGTCAATCACATTAAAGATAATATTGTACAATTTTTATATTCTATGTTTACAAGTCAAATAAAATTTCAAACAAAAGCAAATTAGTAACATGTAAAATAATTCATAAGAATATTATACATATACTCATAAAATAGATAATCTGAACGCTGAATTAATAAGATAATAAATACATCCAGTCAAATTATCGATCAATTTTAAATCGACTTGGAGAGGGCACGTCGATTACGTTGGTAGGATTGAATGTTCCGTTCCGTGTGTGCGTCGCAGCGCGCGCGTGATCCCGGTGCCGGTGCGGTCGCGGCGGCTGCTGTGGGACCAGTTCCACAGCCTGCGCTACCCGGGCGGCTACTTCCCGCGGGACGACCTGCGCGCCAAGCACGACCCGCTCGACTGGCACGCCGACCACGTGCACACCAACTTCCGCGACATGTACCGCCGCCTGCGCGAGCACGGCTACTACCTCGAGGTCATGGGTGAGGCCACACCCTTAATATCAATCAAAAGTATCGTCCATATGTTAGACATTTCGGTTTTAGACGGGACAAGGAATGTAGTTGTTGCGTGTTCTAAAGGGTTTAGTCGACATTGGACAGATTTTACTTAAAACAGATTCTGTATTGGACAGAGTTTGAAAAAAATTAGAAAATTGTATAAAACTGTCAATACTAGTTTATTTAGTCCAAAGTAGCATCTGTCCAATGTTGACTAAACCTTCTTAGAGATGTTATAAAGTGCATAATATTTTCTGAGCTGTGTGAAGTCTACCAATCCACTGGGCCAGCGTGGTAGACTATGGCCTAATCCTTCTCACTATGGGAGGAGACCTGGTCCAGCAGTGGACCAGTAAAAGGGTGAAGAAAAATAGTAAAGTCAGCGTCTCATAAAGTACAAACATATCAAAATTGTTAAAAAAAAAGAAACACTAAAATCTTTATCTCTCCATGGGAGGGTCCCGGCGACCTGTAATACAGGTTTCTCTTGACCCATATCAGGCACCAGGCTGTCACAAAGTTAGGTCCCAGATTTAAGTTAACTATTGTATTAATATTGTATTTCTGTGTACTTTGTGAGAGAAAGTAAATGATTTATTATATTCGTTTGAAATAAAAATGTTTCTCAGGCTCTCCGCTCACGTGTGTGGACATGTCGCTGTACGGCGCGCTGCTGCTCGTGGACCCCGAGGACGAGTACTTCCCGGAGGAGATGGCGACGCTGAAGGCGGCCGTCGACTCGGGCCTCTCGCTCATCGTGTTCGCCGACTGGTACAACGCCTCCCTACTGCGCCACGTCAAGTTCTACGACGAAAACACAAGACAGTGGTACTTGCTTTTACACTCGGTTACTTAGCACTTAGATACGGTTAGAGACCCTGTACTTGCTCTTACACTCGGTTACTTAGCACTTAGTTACGGTTAGAGACCCTGTACTTGCTCTTACACTTGGTTGCTTAGTACTTACTTACGGTTAGTACCTTTTCCATTCCCTGGGTGGGACTGGGTGATACTGAAATTGGATATTATGCTCGTCAAAATGATGTATTCTTGAATAATGATGTCTTTGCCAAAAAACAATGGCCCATCTTAATTTCTATCTCAAGTTTTCGTCTGCAGGTGGATTCCTGAAACCGGCGGGAGCAATGTTCCCGCTTTAAATGATTTACTTAGCATGTACCAAGTAAGTGGGAGCTTTGCTTATTACACAAAAAAATCTGATTAAAAATAACGATTGGAAAAATTATTTTATTTTGTCGTATATTGTTAACAAACTACTATCTTTTATGTTAGTCATTGATCAATTACGTATTAAAATAGCGATATTTCCATTGGCCCATAATTCTAATTTCTCTGCTCCATACTTACCCCAAACTGCTTCTACTGTAACTGTTTGTAATTTAGCGGAAACTATTACTGATTGATGAGTTTTTAAAATGATATATTACTTAAATCTGTATAGCCTTTGTATTGTATGATTCCTAAATAAATGGCCGTACCGTCCCCCAGGTGGCGCTCGGCGACCGCGTGTTCGAGGGCGGCTTCAAGCTTGGCGGCCACCCCATGTACTACGCCAGCGGGACCCACATCCACAGCTTCCCGGAGCGCGGCGTGCTCGTCAGCGCCAAGCTCAACGACCAGGGGCAGCAGGCGAGTCATTACGTCTTAATACACATTCATATTATTACTATTCGTTACCGCTCAGCCACAGCTAATGGCGGCGCGACTTGCGGCGCGGCAAAATAAAAACAAATGTAAGGCATGACAGACAAAACAAATGTATGTGAAAATTTACGACCTCGCATTAGAAATCTCAAAAATAACAGTATTTCTTCTTCTACTATATAATGGGTGTTATTGTACATGCAAACCTACCTCTTGAATCACTCTATCCACTCTATCCAAAAACCAGCATCAAAATCCGTTGGGTAGTTTTAAAGATCTATGCGTACATATGGACAGGAAGCAAGAACGACTTGTTTTATACTATGTAAAGATGAGACAAATGCGTATGGTAGTAGTTTATATAATATAATTGAATTGTCACTTTTTATAAACACACATTTTTATTCGTTCCATTATTAACTACTACCATTACAGAAAGTCCGATAGATCAGTGTTGTATTTACTTACTAAGATTAATCATTCTGAACGATCACGAAAAATAATAAGTGTTAATATTATGCCGCATTAAAAACGGATAGTGATGAATGAAATCAATAAAATAAATTTAAATCACGTACTTACAAATTCAAAAATTACGATACAGTTCGCAATAGATGTCATTAGATGTTTTGTATGTGTTCAAGTTCGGTGTGTTATAACAGATAATGTCAGGCGAGAAGGCGAGCGGGGGCGCGGCGGGCGCGGGGGCCGCGTCGCCGCCCGTCGACGTGCCGATACTGGGCCTGCTGCAGACCGACGGCGAGACGCGCGATTACACCAACGAGACCGTCGAATCTATGCCCAAGGTAATTGACTATCAGTTATCATTGATTAAGAAACAAGTTTTGTTAGTTATGTTAGTATCCATCGGGCTCGCGATGCGGTTGTAAGAAAGAGGCTCCGTGTAAAAGTGAGAAAGGGAATGCTCCCATGGTTCTGGATGATGAAAGAATGACAAAGCAGATATAGAACGCGGGTGTCGATGGACATAGGTGTCAAGGGAGACCAAGACTGTCCTATCAGGACCAAATTGGTCAGACACTGCTGACGGGGTAGTCAAGAAGAAGAAGAGAGAGGGAGTCAAGAAGAAGAAGAGTCTCCGAAACAGGCGTGTGCATGAAGGGCGTGATGGATGTGGATGAAGCACGCCAGGTTTGTAAGGACAGAGATATTTGGCACTCGGTGCTTTCTGCCTACCCGGTTAGGGACCTGGCGTGATGGTTATATATGTATGCTATTAATTATTGTACTCGTTGTCTCTTTCCATGATGTGATATAAATAAGTCACCACATCATCTAAGTAATGCCTGATAAAGTAACTTATGGAAGTTTTTTGAGTCGTTGAAATAGCTCTATATAACGACAGGCCGGCCGGTTGGTGGTGTACGGAGACTCGTCGTGCCTGGAGGGCGGCGCCGCGCGGCCCTGCCACTGGTTGCTACTGGCGGCGCTGCAGTACGCTCTGGTCGGACATCTGCCGTCGACCTTGAAGGAGGCTGCCTCCCCGCGCAGAAGACGCGACGTTCATATCATACCATCGGGTAAGGTTATAATGTAGTAAAGCGGTGATATAAATCGCTCTAGTACCATGAAATGCATGAAGAATTCTGTTCACTAAACTGTTTTATTTGCGTATTCGGTTAGATACGCGTTAAGTCTGTGCCCGTATGAGAGTTGCTATATAATAACGATTTGGGTACAATCATAAATAGGTTACCACATAGTGATGATATTCGGCTATTGATATTTCATCATTACCCCCATCTACTACCTGTAAATTAATGCCACATAATGACAAAACTAAATATACTATCGATAACACTTATCGACAACAATAATGCGCATCACTATGCCCACCCATAAGGCCCGTGAGCTGGAGGGAAAGCAAAACTCGTTCATCGCTCGGACGTTTTATGACGCAAACTGCACGGAGAAAAAAATATACTGTAGGTTGAATATGGCGATGTTTGGAAGGAATTAATGCAACAATGAAGCAGTGATTGAAAGTGGTTTGAAACTCAGCCTCTCACTCCGGGGGGGTCTGGGTTCGATCCTGACACGCAACTCTGATTTACTCCGTGCGTTTTATTAATAAAATTTAAATATCGCTCGCTAAAACGGTAAAGGAAAACATCATGAGGAAACCTGCACACCTTCGAGATGTTATTTATTTATTTATTTTATTTATTGTTAAATAGAACGATTACATAAACCATTTACACCAATTAACACAAGATTTATCATAAAGTATAAATAATAGCAATCATAACATAATGTATAAAATAGTCAGTGTAATGAATCAATTTCAATAATAGTGACAATGATAGCAATAATAATAAGAATAACAATAATAAGAATAACAATAATAACGATAACAATAATAACGACTATAAAAATGAAAGTAGACTAGTCTGTAACAGTTTAGGGAGATATAGAAGTATGAACATCGAAATTTCAAATTATAATGATAACAGTAATAACAATAATAATTAACATAATAACAATTGTCATACAAACGAAAATATTTATAAAAAACAAATAAATAGATCGCACGACGGCTAGGAAACCTCTGAGAATCACAAACATACGTTTTGGACCTTTTTCCACTCATCGGCAAACAAATCAAAATCATACGATACATCAGTATCATTATATGCTTTAACTAGATATATTTACTATATTCGTTATTGGAAATATATGGTATTCAGTAATGCCTACCCTGTGAGGCACCTAGCGTGATTGTATATTAAGTATCACGTGTAAACAAAATAGATTCTTTCAAAGCAGCGCGTAATCGCTGGTCAACTATAAAATAAGATTGATAAATCATGGAAGATAGCTTTAATGGTGTCCCGAAAAGATCTCTTAATCATCCTTTCGAACTTATTATCCTGCGACCGTCTGAAGATTCTTACGTACGCGCGTATCTTTGCTGCCGTAATCTGGCTTAAACTGCAGACGAAATCCCCAGCTTAACCGGATCAGGGAGTTAACGTACATACGACACTGTAACGGACTGTATATATTTATTTATACACACGCCTATTTGCAGGTATTATTATGTAAGTAGGCACAGGTTTCAAACTTTTCATGTAAATAACTTTTAAATGGTGTCTTTTCTTCTTTCGTCTCGTTCTTAACTGTTAGAGTAGTCCAGGATCTCTGGTGTTTGGTGCCTTTCTTGGATCAAGGAAGATTGTCATCCACACATGGCACACATGTCTTTCCGATCGGCTGTTTGGTTAGCAATCCGGTCTAATTTGGCATCAGACAGCCATGTTTGAAGGATCTGAGATGTTATCGTAACTATCCCAGCATTACGATTTTAATATAAAAGCGATCTTTGTTAGCGATTACATAGTCGTATAATCATATCTCTTATTACGCACCGTCAATTCGAGTTAGGTATTACGTGTTTCATCTCTTTCACACTTTTCAGTATGATAGAAAAGGACAGAGCATGCGATATCAAGGAGCTTTTCTGTAAAGGATTTTGCTATTCAGTCATTTGTTAATCACTGCGTTGCAGCCTAAATGTAAAAGGGTTTCTTCGCTTTAGAAGACCCTAAATTATTGCAACCCTTCCATCTAATTACCTATGCCCTTGCAGCCTTCATAGCGTAGCTTTGATCGGTATTAACAACCAGAAAATATATTGAAAATCATAGTTCTCCGGATTGAACGCAGTGAAACGAAATACTTCAAAACACAAAGAGCATTCGTACCGTAAATACTTAGTAGGGGCGAAACAATGCTTATTATAAAGGAGTTCGCACAACCCGGGTTAAGGTACTTGCACACTAGCTGGAGTTCAACATTTATAGCGTTCAGCTTCGCTCGGCGCGTCAATATTTACTGCGAACTATCCTCGCATCCAATTAGCGTATGTACTCGTATATCTTATTCTCTCGCGACGCTGAAATAGATAATTAGATTGGATTCAAACGTATACAAACAGGGGCCTCCGTAGAAGCTGCACACTGTTTACAAGGAATACACAATTTATATAAAGAAATGTGTAGGAAAACAATATACACATTGGAAATGGGACTGTATTATTCGATATATTTATGAGTTTGAACATGTAGCTGTTTTGAGTCGCATTGAAATGTTCATAATTCGAATTGTGTCTAATTTCTAAAGAATTTTCAAAGGCAATTTTTTCTCGAATAAAACAGCAAATCTTCAATCTGTTCTATCTTTCAGTGAAAGCCCGGTTAAAATCGGTTCAGCCGTTCCAAAATAACACAGGACAGATAGAAAGACAGAGAGAGAAAATAAAAAAAAAGATTCTTTCAACGTATCAGAAGGCCTCGAAAGTAATGGTAACGTTATGAAATTCGCGACCAACAGCTTAACATGCAGTACATAGCATTTCCAACATATAAGTATACTCTACTATTCAATCAAAACAATTTGAAGCAACTTCGAACCTTAACTTCGTAGAGAACAAAAGGGGGGGGGGGGGGTGAGAACTTCTATCTACTGGCTCCAACACTTTGAATATAACATTAATTTAACTTTCATTAAGTCCGCTATGCTTTCAACTGATTCTTCTTTTGATTTAACTAGATTTACAGCAATGATATTTATTACTAGCTGACCCGGCAAACGTTGCTTTGCTATATAAATTATAACTAACATCCCCGCAACCCCCCTTCCAGGTGGAATTTCGTAAAATCCGCTCTTAGCTGACCTCTACTCGCCGAAAGGAATATTCCTACCAAATTTCAAGTCTCTAGGTGTTCTGGTTCCAGAGATA
>DWQT01004806.1:0-10889 GCA_018244895.1 Myscelus amystis hages
AGTACTTGCCGCTTTTATTAAAATATACCATTTTTTCAGACTCTCAACACGATTTCTGCTGAGAAGAATTCGACCATCGTTTTCCCGCTACCCATTGATCTGCTGACATACTTCATCAAAGCAAAGGAAGCAGAATCATCTTAAGCATATAGACGATGAAACGACGATACGACCTGATGACGACGGCACGATCTATGCAACGACAACGTAATGCATTTACTAGTATAATAACCACGTTTAATCAACATAATATGAAAAAAAAATTTAAAAAAAACCTAGTAACTTAATCATATTATTTAGCTTAGAATACAATGCGTAGAAATGCAAAAGGAATGGTTTGAAGATATTTTTTAAAATTCAGTTCAGTATTGTTGTACCAAATTTATCGGTAACTTTTTGAAAAGTTATAATAAATTCTGTGCCGCTTGTGAAAATACATCTAAAAATCGTCCGGTTTTTAGTGGATCGATTTTTGTGTTTATAGAACTACAAAGAGGCTAGCTGTCAAAAGTCAATTAAGTAGAGTGATGGACAAGGACAACTGCATTAAAAAGCAAACTGATACCCAGGAGAGAGGGACCGAATGTTCGACGAACGTTTTAATAGAATTAAACTTTCCCCTCCTAATACAATAAAAATTCTACTAGAAGCTGTTGCAAGTATCGTATTGTTTTTCAAATTATAATTTCGGATAACGAACAGATAGGTCGACTTCATTTAATTTATATACACAAATATTATTATGTTGTCCCATAAAAATATATTGTGTACTCTGGGATGGATTTAATACTTTAAAAATGGAGAGGTATTTGCTGTAGTTAGAAAGCTTTTCTTGTAAGCACAAAATTTAAAATATGTATTTACTACCATTATCGGATTACCAGACAAGATCTATGTATAACTATCACGATTTAACAAATGACACTTATATAACATTTTTCAATTAATGCCAACGCAATGAGACTGGCAACTATGTACCACTTAATATTAAACATATTAATTGTGTAAGGTCTGCTATTTACTTAATATTTATATTTTGATAAACCAGTATTGTAATCAATCGATTAGTTACACTCGGACTCATTTCTGATGTAAATTTTAGTTCCGGGAACTAAAAAAAAAAGCATCTTTTTAGAATAAACCCAAACTCGTTTCTTAAAATACGTAGTTCGCGTGACTAAATAAGCAAGGCGCTTTAGTTACTCAATTAACAACTAATAGAGTCAACTTGTGCATATAAGTGGCATGTTCAGTAGTCACACACTATTTAAGTTACCAATGTAATAAATAAAATATTACCCAACCTTTAGTCACCTGTTGAGAGTACACGCCGAGAACTACGTAGAAATTATATGACAGTGGCCATAGATTATGAAACGTATGATAAGTATTTTAAGGTATAAATGTCTGCATAAAAAGACATCGATCCAGAGACGCTTTACGACTTATAAAGTTACGTAGTTACGTAGACTCAAAGATTCTAATAATTTTAATACTGCTCTTTATGGTTATAGAATATAAATGTAAATGTTTCTATGTAGGAACTTAGAAAAAACATAATAAAATGGGACATAACTTTACTTTACGAGGCTTGACTTTATAGCGAGGAATAAATTGAGAGTTCCGGAAAATATATTGCCACTTTGTTATATAATATGAGCTCGTGACGACGGAAACCCTTGCGGCGTGCAATATATGAAACATCACGTAATATCTGTAGCACCAGCTAATCATTACAATATACAGCACATTGTTTTTATTAACCATCTCGTCCTTGCATTTTCAATTTATATATAACCCAAAATAACACGGGTAACATTTTTTATATTACATAAATTACTGTAGAACTTTATACAATTATCAATATGGAGAATATTTACAATATATTTAGATACATACATAATATATAATCTCCTAGAAAACTTATTTAAAGCTATTTATGACGGCCAATTTATTGATCTACCTATTACGTATTAGATCTAGTCATTTTTATAGACGGATAAGTATGTGCAACAAATAAGACTTTTAGTTATAAACACGACGCTAAAATTCTGTTTGATCAAATGACTTTATAATTCATAAGAACGATATTATTTCAAAATACTTACTGCAACCTGTTGAGATATCAAGCAGAGGAAAAGTGAGTTTCAACCTAATTGAAGAAATTGTCAAGATCCCATATACTAATGCACCTACACACATGCCACTAAAATTCATTTCACGAAAATATCCTTTATAATATAATATTATCTATGTATGTAGAACTGTCTATACTCTATGTATGTCTGTTGTAGAACTTGCAAATGAATAAACCTCTATAATATAACAGTCATAGTTTAGTTATAATGTAGTTCAGTCTGTGTGCTTATATTGTTGTCGCTTATATGAATTAAACGTAGTGCAGCAAACAAGCATTTTATTTCTACAATCGAAATCTTGAACCACAGCTACAATGACGAAAACCTCACAAAGGAAATTAACGTTAAACGAAACTTACATGCCTATTTCAATATAACAATACTAGATAATTTACGTTAATACCCGTTATAGCCATTACTTAAGGAAATACAATTACCCTTAGTTCTCAAGCCTACGAAATTATATAAACAGCCAGGCCTTGATTATTTGAGGGTTTCAAAAGAACCGCGGTTGATAATAAATAATTAGGCCATTGTTAAAAAAAACCGAAGGTAGCATAAATTTCAGTTATTATTATTATTCATTATTAATATGAGATGCAATCTTACGTGAAACACAAATTAGTTATTAGAATTCGGAAGTGGGATAATCGAAAGGAGTACTTACATCCACAATGCTGGAGCTTACGGTGTCGACAATCTCACTACTAATCAATAACATACCCACATTCACTTTAAGGCACTTCTCGCCTGCTCTAAAGAAAATATAAATATTTGATTGACTCATAATTCGCAATGAAAAGTATTCATTGATTTTGACAGCTTTGGCTTTTATTTCAAATGGCTTGAAATTCTGCAACATCTTATGAGCTTGCTCTTTTAAGAGGTTTTGCAGTTCTATTGCCAGTATTTCTTCAGAGTCCACTTTTGTATCGTAGTCGGAATCGTAAATATTTTTTGTGTTTTTGACATTTTTATCTAAACACGGATTCGATTCTTCTACCGTATCGACGTACACATGTTTTAAAACTGGCGGATCGTTCAGGGAATGCCACTTCCACTTGCTCGGAGGTCCCAGTTTCTTATCAATTAACACACCCTCCGACTGATTATATTTCAACCTGTAATAATAGTAAATGTTAAGATAACGTACAACTGCATAGTAGTTTGAGCCAAGCTGCGTACTAAAAAGATTCCTGTAAAAATAAAGCTACTTATCCGATTATTGTTTCGCATATAGTCATTTTCAATCTAATAGAAAAGCATAAAAAGGATGATGTCGGTCATTTAAATTCATAAGGTGACATAAATTGTTACGTAAAAAGTCATGTAATTTAAAAGAGCATTTTTAGCAAACTTTTTTGTTATTATTTGTTAATGTCAGCAGATATTGCGTTGCTGCTATAATACTGTACTTTTAAGAGGAATAATTTCGTCACCCATTTGGGTTCATATGTAACTACATAATTATAATGGTTAACGATTATATCGGTTAACGGTTACATTATTACCTCACAAAATATTCCCAAATTACCTTACATTGCCATTATCATCATAAACTATTCCATTGCCCATGTGATCAAACGACGCAAGCACCTTGCTTGGTGTGTTCTTTTTTCCTTTGATATCATTGCAGCTATAAAGCACATACTTTTGATGATGACGTAAATCTGTAATATAAAAGAAGGTCAAACAATTTAAGGAACTTAAAAAAAATGCAAACTTCCTAAGTACAATGCGACAGAAAAGTCGAACCAGAAACATAAACGCACTTGACTTTGTCCGCAGATGTAATATCAAATCTACCTTTCGTATACTCCAGGGCGATACTTCCGTTCATATAGAACCATTTCCCAGAACCGTTGTCGTCAATATCTGCTAATTTTTGACCACTTCCATAATGCATTGTTTTTTTATTTTTATGGTATTGAAACCAATCCAACTGAGAGCCAGCTGGTACCATTTTATAAACGTTCATCTGCCAATGCGTTATTAATTCATTAGATACCTTCGAATGAACGAATAGTAAATAATTCAATTAAGGTATTCATCACTAGTTTTTTACAACTATTGACACTCACCATCTTTATAATCTTAACAGAAGGCAACTTTGTCCATCCCTTATCAATAAATGATCTGTTCGACAGTTCATACTTTAAAACGCCAGGACGATCTGGTTTTTCCTACAATAATAAAAAAAATGAAAAAAAGCTGTTGTAATATTCAAGAAATACAAATTCATACGCTTACATAAATTGAGATAAAAAAATAAAAAACATTTTCAAAAATATTACTAACGGTATCCTGCTTATTACTTGTTTGTTTAAGGGGAATTCCAGGTGCCATTAAAGTATGTTCTTTTAACATACAATCATGTTTTACTTTGAAAATTAAGGGCTTAACAGTATTGGAGAGATCTTTCAAATTCGAATTCAATGGAACAATTTTAGTTCCATCAATCATTTTTTCGGTATATTGCTCTTGGTTAAATTTTACAACTCTCTCCGAAATTTCAGACACAACTTCAACTTCCTTTATTACTGTTTTTATTTCTGAACGATCTTGAATTTTAGACGTCGCAGGTACCTTTTCTTTTTTTAAAATGTTTTTGGGTGCTCTGTTTTCTTTTTCGTTTGTTTTTATTTTTTCTACCATCATCAGATTATCTGCGTCTTGTTTGAAACTTTCATTTCCATGTCTTGCATATTTGCTTTTTTTCTCACTCACAAGTACATTTTTTTTCTCATGTGACGAACTTATTATTCTTGCCCCACGTCGAGATTTTGTTAATGAACTTTGGACTTTTGGTACTTTATTTATTGGACTTGGCAATTTATCGCAAGAAGGCATATCAGTGACTTTTTGCAATAAGCTTGCAGATTTGTCTCGAGTGAAAATATTACTCATCAAAATTGTTTTTGAAATTTGTTCATTATCATTTATTAAAGAAGTTGATGATTTTTGATGTTGATTGTTGATGATTGATGATGATTGTTGTTGTTTTATATCGCCTCCTTTCTTTTGTAAATATTTGCACATGCGGAATTTTTCCGGAGGCGAAATTGTGAATCCAAAACTTTCGTATGATGCTTTATCTAATTCCCGTCTGTATTTAAAAGTTAAGTCCTTGTCAGAACTGTCACATACGGGATGCATACATGAATCTGTTAAAAAACTGTACTCTTCAATATTAGGCTGCCTGCTTGGATGAGAAGTGTTTAATAGATCTAATAATAATTTTAACTCATCATCGGATTCGTAATATAATCGACATCTTTTATGATTACATAAATCTTGTGTGTCCACCATTAATGACAAAAGACGCCGAACTTCATAAAGTCGTATTTTAAGAGTGTTTTGCTCATCTTCGTAGAGCTTTAATTTATTATTGAAAAACATATTAACTAGATAATCACACCTGTTACACTTATTTGTAGCTCTAGTGCACTCAACATGATCACATACTGCTATTATTTCATTTCCTCTTATTTCCTTTACTTTGTTGACGAGGTTACACACCCTTTGTATTAGTGTTTTGCAATTATAGCATTTTGTCTTACAACGACCTACAATATGTTAAAAAAAGCGTTTCTTTATTTTAATTCTTGAATTTTCATATATACATACATCTTAATAAGTACTTACATAATTCATCATAGAAATCACATTTATTTAGCGCAACACTTCTAACATTATGAAGTATAATACTTTCTTTTCCATTAGCTTTCTGCAATTTGTAGCAAAATAACAAATTAGTAGTTGTATACGAATTTATGTTATACTGTTTAGGAAATAATTACTATTATCTGTAAAATATAATTATTAACGTTAGTCCGATTTTCACATCTCTCTCCATGCAAGAATACTTTGGTAATGCATACTTGTGCATATGTACTTTGGTATTTTTTTATATATTTCGGTTATTAACAAAAACGAATGATTAGATGCGCAAGTTTAGACACTGATAAACACCCTGTGCTTTTAAATTTAATTTTCCCGCACAACAAGGAATAATCGTAGCTACAGATATTGGTAAATAGTAATAATATTACATTATTACACAAACCCACTACATTAGCATGTCGATAACGATTCGAGGTCGTCCCTACCTAAAGTAGCTCAACGCGTCATATAGGTACATAGAAGTTTGTTTAAACTTCAACGATTTAAAGTAATTGTCCAAAATGGTGTCCTTAGAACACTCACCGCTTTTCCATTACTATGGGTGTATACAATTAACCCGGAACTTTTTAAATTAAGTAGTTTACTAAATTCCTCACCGCTCCTAGTGTTACATTTCTCGCAGTAACTATAAAAAGGAGAAGAAAATATTAGAATTAAATAAAAGCCTGAGGGCTCAAAACGGTTGTTACGGGCGCCCAGGAATTACGAGTAGATTGCAAAACGCAGGCGCCGCTCTTGATTGCCACAGAGCTAACAAACACGAATAAAATATTTAAATATTTCAAATAAACTCCGTAACTAAAAGAATTCGTTACCTCGTACGCTCTGTTACGAATCGATACTGGTTCTTGTCTACCTATATTGTTTACGGTGTTGTGTTGTGTGTTTTCGATGTTTCTCTTAAATAAAAACAGGTAATTGTTTAAACGAAGCGATTGCGCGGGCAGCGGCAGAGAGTCGAGTCTTCGACGCGATGTTCCGAGATGTGCGATTTGAATGTCTCGAAAGATGGCGGGAAATCGATGTTACAGAGTAACCCGCCCCTATATGTACGAGTATACGATGGTATGCACTCTCTGTCACTGTCTATACAACCACCTATATTTATTAAATTTAAAAAAATACACTTTATTCCTGTCGTGCACACGCTCATTAAACCAAAGTTTTAATTTAGGCAATTGAATGCCTCTGTTATGGTAACCGGATAGTAGATAAACATACATACATAATACGTACGGTATAACACTAAACTTATACACAATACACATACATAATATAATGTTTTTACTATAGTCAGTCACTACTGAAGTAGCGTCTTGGAATTTTGTAGCCAGCGTAAATAAGGACTAAGCAGGTAAAATGAGCTACTTGAGCTACCCCTAAGAAGATAAAATGGGCGTAGAAAGATTGTATAAAAAAAATCTTCCGTTACTAAATTCGACACCTGAGATTTTAGATTTATCCTTTTTGTTAAAGAATTAATGCTTTTATTGGTTTTTGTAAAATTTAATTTCTGGTATACGATTCTTAGCGTAGGCGTAACCTTCAAAATTCCATTAGTCTCAATATGTCAAGTTGTACAGAAGCCTTTGTACCTATCTACGATTTAATACTAAAAACTGTAAACAACTAACCTAGGTAAATTCAACGTATTCATATTTATGTTCATTTGCTGTACTTAACGCTCTAGTTCTTTTTGTTATTAATGACAATGTCATAATTATTTATAACGCATGAAAACTATTAAATTGTACATTTTTTACACTTCCCTCTGTCAGACGTATTGAACAAATGACCAGTATTTTTTTCTTTCTTTAGTCTGTTTTAGCTGAATTGGGCATTACAAATAGGCATGAAAATTACCAGTCAACCAGATAGGGATGTTACATAGAGTTTAGTCACATATGACGGAGAGTTAACGTTCTCTGGCTCTACTGGAGGTGCAGGAACCGGCTTAGCAGTAGGGATGGCGATGTTATTGGGTGCACGTGGGACAGGGGACGCAGATGGTTCTGAATCGGTATTTTCAACTGATTGGTCACTTCACTCGGCTTCACCCGATCGACGCTCATAACAACTTTCCTGCCTCTGACGTTGAGCGTCAATGTTTTATCGTCGTTGGCTTCCGCTATTATTTGGTATGGGCCACGGTACGGCGGATGCAGTGGACAGCATCTTCTCGCAGGTACGCGTGAAAAGAGGTGGCGAGATCTTTGAAAATGAAAGTCGTTGGCTTAGTATGTCGAGCAGCAGGGACAGGTCGGATGTCCGACATAATGTGTCGCCTTAGCGCCACAACAAAGTCACCTGGGTTTTCAAGGTGCCCAGCGACAGGTGATGAAACTAGTAGCTCGCCAGAGAGACGTAGTTTCCATCCCAACACCTCCACGTACACCATCCCAACACCTCCACCACATAAACATAACTAGGTAATACATTAAAAAAATGACAAACCCAGCAATAATGGTTCTTGACATACTGAGCGTAAGCCTGTACTTTGCAGTTTAAGCACAAATGGCACAACCTGACGAATTAATATTCTTAAATTCTATTTTTATTATAAGGTGTAAAGCTAACTAATAATCGTCTTTGTATTTAACATGGAAATAATTTAAATGTAATTGTACTAATACATTAACCGATATTTTATAATTAAAATTTTACGATTCAAATAATCGGTATCATAGGGAAATCACTACCAAAAAATCGAGCAACATTCGTTTTTTATCTATATTGTAAAAAAACAGTATATAACGATGTGTCAGACGATATGATTTCTGTCATAATTTAGGAAAACTAATTGTGCATTTTTTTTCGAATAACTCTTACTAATTTTAAATGAAAATGCATATACATAGAATTGTTACAGTCTCTAGGTCTATAATACAATGCAATCGTTACGGCCCAGCTGTGACGAACTGCGTTCAAATCAATAATTACAGGTATTTGTCGTTTTTTCTTCTATTAGGTAAATGTATCTCTAAAAACAAAATCGCTATTTCTTGAATATTTATGTTATGAAGTAGACCACTTCGCTTTTTGCAATACTTATTTTTCATACTAAAACATTTTTCATGTTACTAAAATTTACTACTACGTACATTAAAGTGACATAATCGAAAACATAATAATATAAAAATTATTATTATTGTTACTTATTACAGATTAGTTGCAACTGAACGAACGAAGCACAGCAAAGCGCTGAAAACTGAAAAAGAAAAACTTCGAACATATATCGTTCAACGATATATTGTATATGTTAAGAATTACACTAAAGTATTAGAAAGTAGATTCCCAACTGCAATGCAAATGTACCGGGTTTTCAGCGTAGGTATTAAAGACTTTCTAAAAGATTTAAAAACATATATTTCACTGAGGATACAGGTAGCTCGTGAAAAGGGCTTCTCTAAAATGAGCCGACAAGAAATTGAATTGTACCAGAAAATGCCATCTGACATGTTGAGAATAGCTCCAGTATTAATTTTGTCTGCAATACCATTTGGAAATTACATCATATTTCCATTAGCGTAAGTATGTAGAGTTTAATGTCTATTTATTATTTAACATTAAGAAAAAACAAAAATTACGAAGTTTTTAATTAAAATTAATCCTAAGCCTTTAAATGGAATTTTGTCCCATTTTGATCCAGTTTTATACCACATTAATGTAATCTAATACTAGGAAACCCTAAACTAGTACAACAGAATTGTACTATTATTGCATATAAGTACACCTGTAACTGCTGCTTCCCGTGCCCTACACATAGCACAGTTCAAGGTTGTCACCAACAAACACCAATTCACAATGAAGCAGCTGTAACCTATATAAGTACTTTTTTCGTCACTTGTTTTTTTCTAGATATCTGTAATTATATTTGATCGCTTTTGGCACTTGGCAGAATTGAATAGGTGGGGTTAATTAACTGTAAAAGTCAGAATAAACACAGGATAGTACTGCATAATTTTGTTGCTCGGTCAAAAGCTGTTTAATTTTATATGCGTAACTTTTGAAAAAAGACTTAATTTACTTCCTTGGTCACAATTTCAGGTTTTTAAAACCAAAAACACTATTATGCTCTCATTTCTGGTCAATACAGCAAAGAGCAGAATTCTCCATTCAAGATTTAAAGGAACGTTTACGAAACAATAGGCCAGTTTTTAGAGCATTACAAGCAAAATTGAAATATGTACCTGATGGGGAGCTGAACAAAAAGTGGAGAAGAATTGTAGCATTATTGGGCTCAGGCCTTCATCCAACACCACAAGAAGTTATAGAATGTAAAGACTTGTTCACTAAAGAACCTTATCACATCTCTAGTTTAACCTACAATCATCTGGTGAGTTATAAGTAGCTTATGTTTAATCATTGTATGAAGTGTTCGCAGCCCCAACTTATTGTACATATTGGGTTATAGGAAATTGAAATCCTTTCTTGTGTTATTTAATATATAAATTGTATTACAGGGATATTTGTTGAAAATGCATGGCCTGCGAAAAAGTATTTTTCGCAGAAATAAACTGAAATATTGTGCCTTCTTATTAATGGAAATGGATAAGGCTATTGTTAGAGAAGGTGGAGTGTACGCTCTAAATACAGAATCCCTACGTAGTGCCTGCCAGATGAGAGGATTGAATAGCAGTCATTTAACAAACCAAGACTTAAGAGATTGGTTGCAACAATGGTTACTTGTATCACAATGTGCAGACAAGAACTCATACTCATTGATATTACATTGTCCAGTATTCTTTGCATACAACCATCCTCAAAACTGGGTTCTTATATATTGAAGTTTACAAAAGTGATAATATTTAATTTATTGCTGCTTGTCGGATTGTTTTAAATTTTATTTTATTATGGTTATAAGCATAATTTATGTATAATAAATGTCAGTACCAAAAATATTTTGTTAGACAATAAAAATATTTATTGCATGGATATTAAATGTTCCTTCTTATACCCAATTAAATGACCCAGTATGAAACAATTATTTTGATCTGTAGGATATATAATAACCGTTCAGAACAACACATATACCTATATATATACTTATATATATAGGTATAAGTA
>DWQT01004807.1:0-10889 GCA_018244895.1 Myscelus amystis hages
TTCGACTTCTGAAGTGTTACGTGCATTTTATAACTAAAATTTACATATCACTCGCTATAACGGTGAAGGAAAACATCGTGAGGAAACCTGCACGCCTTAGAGATGGTATAAAGCGTATAATACTTTCTGATGTGTGTGAAGTCTGCCAATCCACACTAACTGTTGGAGGAGATCCGATCCAGCAGTGGATTAATAAGAGTGTAAAAAAAACTAAATACTTTTCAAAACATTTCCTTTTTTAACTGTAAACAGCTAAAGTATTCTATAATAAGGGCATAGCAAGTACTGTAAGTAAATACAGCAATCTCGACCGTCACGGAACCAGAGCATCATGACTCACGTAGTAACGGGATGCGGGTTCCAATTTCAGTTGAATTCATATAATTATCCTCAGTCCGAATGGTCATTTTATATGCAATTTATTACGTAGATCACAGCATCCTATTGGAATATGAGTATAGATTGGTGCTCGTATATATAAGTGAAATTGGAATTGCAAGAAAAATACGAATGAAATTTGTGGTAACATAACGATATTTTTTTTTAGCTAAAATGAAAGGTGAACCTTATCTAATTGTTTTAAAACAGTTTAAGCGAAAATTAGCTTTTTTCAACATTTCATCCGATATTTTTTTCTTCAAATTTGAATAGAACCAAAGAGACGTTTAGCCTCCAAAACAAAATAGAATTTGAACAAAAATAGTTAAAATAAAATAAAATAAGTTTTAATTTTTTTTTATTTATATAATTTAATTTAATTTAATTAAAAAAAAAAACAATTTTATAATTCAAAATCGCAGTTCATATACGAAAGTAGAAAATCGCATACACGGTTATAAATGTTCCAGAAAAAAAATAACCAAAAACCACCACGTACATATGACATTTTGTTGATTGAGTTTCTAATAAAAATCATAACACCAGTCACGCGCAGACTGACATTGAACCGTCGACGCGACGAAGTGTGTGGTCTGTGTAGCTGACAATTAGCCGAGTGGAATCACTCCCCTCATAAATAAGTCAGCTCGCCTCATAAATACAATACGCGAGATAACGTCGCCACGCCCCCCGTCAACGGCTTAGCTTCGCACCTGTTCACTGTTGTATGCTAGATTTTTCTCGAACCTTTTGTTCAACTGCTACACGGATTTTCTGTCATGGTGACAGGATTCTATACTTTAGAGACGTGACACATCTTTTCTCGCGGTATCAGCGGTACTGGTTTTTCAAGGTTGCGTGCTTTCCCATGCTTCGTAATTTTAATGTTAGTTTTATTTGTAATTTATTTTAACTAGGATTGTTTTGTTTTTAATTTATCTATAGCGAAAGGAGTTAGATCCATTTTATCGTTTCACTCATCTGGATTGAAGAAAGTCAAAGAAAAATATTCTGTTCCAATTTTTTTAATAGCGTTAACGATTTCATGGCTGAATCTTTAATGATGTGGTTTTAGCACTAAAATGAGGCAATATAAAGCATTTGATCTTTTGCGTGTAAAGCATTGTGCTGATTAATAAGAAACAAAAGTGAAATGCTACAAATACGGCACTGACGACTCTCCGGCGATAAATTTAATGGTTTTTCTGAACAAATACACGATATCTTTCCGTAATGGTTACAATAGATATTGGATATTTTATTACCTTCTCAAATTTAGTAGCACATAAACAAAGTGTGTGTTATTTCACAATAACTGAAGTTAGGTACTTTTTACATATCTCATAATATTCTGTAATTTTGGAGGTGTTGTGGATATCAACCCACTAAACTTAACTAAGTCAATAATTATGAATCAAATAAAAAAGCATCACTACATTGAAAAAGAAATCATAAACCACGAAATATGATAAAAGAAAAAGTAAAAAGACTTATCAGTTTCCACATAACAAGCATCAGTCAATGAATCAGTTTAATGTCGTTGCATCAATACCAAATAATGAGTATCGAAACGTGGGGCTTATTACTAATAGTGGACTAAATGTGATAAGACCCTGGCCAGACAATAAACACGTGACACCCGCACAGATAATATATACACCCCAATAATATCAACATCCCCATCTATGCGTGAAGGCGTGCTATTGATAAGTGAGAAATAAATAGTCATTAAGTAGGTAGAGGGGCAATTGTTTAGGGTTATTTAGCAGTGACAATTAGTTTAAAAATGGAAAATTCGTTGTTCGAAAAAATTGTACTATTGATGAGTGCGAAATAAATAGTCATTGAGTAGTTACGAGTAGGTAGAGAGGGAATTGTTTAGTTATATTTAGGGGTAAGAATTAGTTTAAAAAAGGAAAATTTGTTGTTGGAAAAGAAAGACATTTTACGAATTATATTAGTCATGTCAGGATAGCTAACATGACCAATGGCAACTTGACTACTAGTCCTAACTCTTTTAGTCTGTAACAATATTTACGTCTTGAAATCTGGTTCTCGCACCAGTATAGGGTCTTGCTATAAAAAGCTCGAGCGAACTGATGGACATAAGTATTCGTAGCGAATTCATCGGCCAGGAGAAACCAGTCTAAGGTCAGCGACTAGGCTTTATAACTGTTGTCCAATTAACACAGCCTTAAATTAGCGTGGCATGTTTATGGGCCGTGCCATAAGCACGCCAGGCTAGACAAACCTTAGAATTGAAACAAATGTATTTTGAAATTAACAGCTTTATTACACTTTCACTAAAACTTTGAGCTGAAATTTAACTTACACGTTTGGTTTCTATGACCACCCATTTTTATAGAAAATGAAAGCTCTTCTTTAATTCTTATAAGTTTAATAGTCAAATAAATCCGATATAGGTACCGATGCTTAAAGCGTTTTAAAATCATAATCCAAATTGATTCAATTATATAATTGAAATCAAAATTGTAATTTAGAATTCAAGTTGAAAAGTTGACAAATATGACATAAACTTAAAATAAAAATAGGAAATTCCAAATTCAAATTTAAAATCTTGAATAATTATCTCGACAAAAGCACGCTGCATTTAATGCTGGCAAGACTTCAGCACGGTATTTATAAAGTACGTCTTATCATTGCCCTTCCGTTTTACAATTTAAGCGGCCCGCAAGCTGTTACAGATACGCTAATACATGAACGTACATTAACGTTAAATATAACGCGCTATAACGGTGTCGTTATCGTTATTACTTCATCCCTATAATCGTGGCGTTAAACAAATTGACATGATAACGAGACTTTTAATGCCCAATTCCTTATACAATTTGTTAAATGTTTTATTATTTATTATTTCATGTTCATTTCATTTATTTGCAATTATAATAATTTATTTTATATTAGTCATTTAAAATTTAAATTTATTCATTTAAAATTTAAAGAATGTAACTTAGTGTTAAATTAAATTAAGCGTTTCATTAATATTATTCAACAGCTATTGTTTCCTAAAGGCTCGTGCATATTGGCAACGATCAGCGCTAATCAATAAAATTATAAGGACGTAAAAAAAAATCATTCATATGTGATGACTATCAGCCGATCTGATTCGATCCGGTTCGATCTGGACGTAAGGGCGGTGACGACAGTCATTCATTACGGCAACGAAAGCAACTACTCCTGAAGGGTCCGACAGATTTAATTGGGCCCTTTAGATACTACCTTGTACTGTGGCGAGATAACCCTTTCTTGTATACGACACGACAACGATGCGATCTTAATATTTTATACTAATAGCTTATAACATAAATACTTATGTAGATTTCACTAGTAACACGAGCTATCTTATGTTATGATTATACGCAGTTATGGGGAACCTAAAAATAATCATATTATGAAAATGACAATGTTTTTTACTTGCCCAATTACAAGTGCCATTTATAAACAATACTTAATATAAACTATTCTATTTATATTAAGAACGCATTAGTTATATCTCAGTGAAAAAATATCTGTACGTATTTATAAATCTACAAGTATGTTTCTCATCTGTTATAGTATACTGAAGATATTCTTCATTTATAAAGTCCGATATTTTTTTATATCGTATCGTGGTCGTAGTCGTGGTGGTCGTACATATTAAAGGGCTCTCAAAGGATTGTATCGATAGATTTCCATCGCCACGCCGCTTGCGCCTCCCACGCTAATACCCGTTCAATACCGCATTGGCATTGCCAGTTCTGCTCCAATAATTGTTTACGTCATTTCACAGTGAGTAGCATTATTAAGGTTAATGAACCTTTTTAATTGTTTGAAAATTAATTATTTATCCTCTTGTAATCTTAGGTTGATGACCTTCTTAGGTTTTGTAAAAATTTAACTTTGTAATACAACGCAATTTGTACGGTTAGAGATTTTTGACAGTATGCGCTTTCTGCCTATTGGATAGGTTTTTTTCATAAAATCATCATCATCACTAAAGATGTTGTTTATCCATGTTTGTCGTTCGTAAGTTTAAATTATCATTATTCTTTTATACATATTAATTTTATTACTGATATATAAAATACCATATTTAAAGAACGCTCATAATAAACACGAAAACCCTGTGTACATTTAAGGAAACAATAATTAAGTGAATTCAATTCAATTAAGTATACGACCACTGCTTTTTGTTTAAGAAAGGAACATTTAAAATTAATAATTAAATTAATCGGAGTTATAGCTTCAATAATTTGCATTAACTTAATGACGTTTACGTAAACGGTGTACACAGGAGTTTGCAGTACAAATAAGTGTTGCCAGTAAAAGTTTAAAGCTCAATTATTTTGCAGCGGCAATACTGTAATAAAAACATTGATATGGCAACTTCGATCGACCCTTTCTCGTGTTCCGGTTTGAAAGGCGTTGTAACTATCGCTTTAAAACCAAACGCTGTTAATAAGTCATCTCATCACCATGACTGAAATGTGACTTTCATTAAGTGTAAGTGTCTACCTTATAATGAATAGAACAATTTGAATTTGAATAGGACGGTAGTTGACTTTTCATTGCATATATAGCAATGGTCTTATTTGATAATCCGTTGTCACCTATTTTGGAAAATTCTTAGTCCGTATCATCCAGTATCTGACCTGTTTGGTCAAGACAGCTGATTCTTGGACTTCCTCTGTACCTGCGTCCATCAACATAAACAATTTAAGTTATAATTGCCCTGTGTATACCACAAACCTTATTTCTCCGTTTCTTTATCGATACCTACTAATATTATAAAGATGATGAGTTTGTTTGTTTGGTTGTACGGGCTAATCTCAGGAACTTCTGGTTTCCTTGCGTTCACTGCGTAAATTACGTAAAAATCGTGTATTACGAAATTTTTTGCCCTTTAAAAGTTCCAAAACACGTCCGCGACAAAATATCTGTAGCTTTTAAGGTTGACTCACTATTACCTTTCTTGTGCTAATAATTTATATGGCAAAGTAACGTTTGCCGGATCAGCAAGTATTGCATAAAAAGCTAAAAAAAACAGTGAGATTGTTATCAGTACAGAAATTCGATCTTAAAACATTAAGACCGCGTATATGAAGCATGAGTTTTTACGGTTTATGGTGCGGGTTGAAATATCCTGACCGCGGCGCCGGAGAAAGGCCAAAGCGATTATTGAGTGCAAAATACTAACTATTAATGTGGTTCTTAATTGAACGTGACGTTAATGATCCGAAAAGCATTTAATTGTTCTCGTTTCAAATTAATGAGAGACACTAAATGTTATGAGACGTTTCGGACATTTTAATTATAAAGTTGAGTTCATTAAATTTGGCCGCAAAACGTATTGTCAGTTTGAATTAAGAATGTTAGGGCATTAAAATGTATTTATTGTTAAACTGTACATAATAATAAATGAAATTCAAGAGTATAAAGTAGATTAAAATATATGTTTATTTTTAATTTTATAATTTTTTTACTAATACATGAAATTTATAGTATTCGATTAAATTTATATTTACTTAGGTTTTCCAGAATAAATTATAATTGTTTCATATAAATAGAGTAACATTCATATTAGATTTTTTTCAATTTCTTTGGTTAATCCTAAAGCGTTTAAAGACTTTAAAGTCTGGCAAACTACATTCGGCTAGCGTTGAAATAAAAGGACTAATAATAATAATGACAAAGCAACTTTACTAACATATTTAACTGAAACAAATATATTTTTATAGATAGTACTTGCGATACTGAGTTAATTAACATATATTAATACGGAATAACTGACCGAATTACCCATATGCGTGCACTCATTTCTCAGCAACACAAATTAGTTTGTACAACCTGTTAAAGTGATAATTATGATGAATGGCGGTGCCTAATTAGGTCTTATAATTGTTACTACTTATGCGAAATCGGAACGATATGATATACAGCATCTGCGCCACCTAGAACAGTATGCGATAAGCGATGAAAATAAAAAAAATATAAAAAAAAAATTCGCGCGCATTTAATTTGGTGTAAAACAATTTCCCTTTCCCTATACTATAATTCTGAATTGCAACACGTGCGAGCCGTGGTCGAAAGCTTGTTTTACATTTAACCCCTACTCTTGAATCACTCTATCTATTAGAAAAAAACCGCATCAAATTCCATTGCGTAGTTTGAAAGATCTACGCATATATATGTAGGGACAGGAAGCGAAAGCGACTTTGTTTTATACTACGTAAAGATTACAAATTGAAGACGGTAATGAGGGTTCTTTTAGTAAATCTGTCAATGGCTGAATGATTGTAATTGTTCCAAATTGCACACTTCGCGTGTGTTTTTGTTGATTTTTGATGCTAACGAGCCGATTTCCCATCGCCCCGGTTCGCGAATTCGAGTTTTTTTTGCAATGGTAGTGTTTGAGCTCTACGTTTTTGATGAGTGTTTATTTTTTTCTTTAACGCATCCATCTTTCACCGCATCTTTCGTTGGTTAACGATATACGAATAAAAGATAATTTTGACGTGATTTGCAAAAGTTTACTTCGTATGTATATTTATAGCATATCTAGTAGAAAAAGAGTTTTTTTTTAATAAACCCAGTTTTAGCAAATGTTGAATTTTTTTTTTCGAAAATGATTTTTTGTGTGGATTGCAAAAATTCCACAAAAAAAACTTGGGCGCAATTTAAAAGAAGATAATTTCGACAATAGCGCCACCTAGTGTAGCTAACCATAGCTAAGAACTAAATAAGTAACTAAATCCATAATACATAAAAACAAATTCATTAAAATCGGTGCAGCAGTTTATGTAGGAAAGGATTCACGAACACGTTTTTTTACACACTTACAACCAAATTATATATATTAAGATTATAATAAAGAACAAAAGAATATAAAAGCCATCAAAAGCAGTCAAATCCGATTATTACTAAATCAACGACATATATGTGAAAAAATTTGAAAACGGAAAGAATCATTAATGATTCTAATATAACAAAAAGATAGTACAGGTACATATAATATTACATTCACATCCGATTATCATTAAGGCTGCGTGTATTGAAATTGGTGCGCGGCCGCACGGCGGGGACGATAAATCATTGCTTTCACGCAAATGAAATGCGCCGATGATATATTATTACGCTTCGAACACAATCGGACAATCAAATAGATTTGCTTCTGTCAGTAGTCAAGACTGCACATTACGTTGAGCCCGGCACAGAAAACGCGCACCAACCATCAATACAGTTATGCGGGACTTTGTAGACCTTTGTAAGGTGCCTTTGTAAGGTTCATTTATAAAGCCACTTGTCATTATTAGTGTAGGTAGATATAGCTAGGTAACCCGGCAGACGGACAAAAATGGATGGGGTAGAAATATGAATAATCTAAAAAAAACATTCAAAACTAATTTTTGTAAATATTTTGTTAAGGAAACCCTAATTACTAACGGTAAGAAATGCACTTTACCAACTATTCTCCTACTTAATATACACAAAAGCTTTCATCAAAATCGGTCGAGCCGTTGCAACCACAATCATTGTGATACAAGATTTTTATATATTACTTTTATATACACCTTCCGGCATGCAAACTGAAACAATATTGGAACAATTGTTTGAATAGGATTTCATTTAACAATTATAATCGTATTAGGTCGCTCTAGTTGTGGAACACAATTTATATATTCATTTAATTTTTTATACAATACTTGTTTTAAAATAAAGCAACTTCACACCCGATGTCCGTTAAATAAAGTATACTTGAAGTAAACGTGACAGAATGAGTACACACAGTACGCAGGGTTGCCAGTTATGCGGCTAATTTTAATTTTAAATTGCCAATATTGCCATATAACTAATTTAAAATTGTAATTCATATCATGTCAATAGCGATTCGAGAATGCAATGACTCTTATTAATACTGGGATACTTTAGGCCTCCCCTCTGCTAGATAATTTATTGGAGTAATAAATCAAAAATTGTAGTTCGAGAATTACGAACAATAATTTTGCAATAAATATTTTGACGTATCTATAAGCTGTATGTACTGTAATTTAGGGAACCCATGCCATCCTCTTTTGGAATAAATTCTCTGCCAATAGGCGCTGGAGCAGCGTGGTGAAGTAGACTCCAGGCCGTTACCACTAATGGGGTATAATCGTACATAGATTTGCAGCCAACTTAACCTCAAAAGTTGCAGATATGATTATTAGCCCGAAATTCAAACGTAGCTGAGTAGAAGTGCAAACATAAATAAGATTATTCTCAGACAAAGAGGTCACTGACCTCTATGCAGTAACTTGTCTATATGTTTGATGTTATGTTATACTATACATTGTCCTTATCTTCACCACAATAATATTACAATTACAATCACCTTGTGTATATAAATAAACATATTTCGCCGATGCCAGCCCTAATACAGCCTCCATTTCGTTCTTATTTAATGGCCTTCCGTTTAAGCCTTTCAATTGTATAATTGGATCTGTACAAAATATGGCCATTTCTCCGTCGCGTGTTTATTACGTATACAAAGAGCGCAATAGAAAGTCATGGATATTAGCGCTGTCATGCTACATATTTTACGATCTTATCGAAACTTGATGGACAACATTTTTTCACCGCAGTCACAAGTAATTTTAAGAGTAAAATTTACAACATTTAAATACTGATATTAGCTACAATTTCATGTCGTTTATCAATGAAATATACGCGAAAGAAAATCACTTCAACCGCTACTTTCAAATAGCATCGAAAGTATTTAAAGCTTTGATTAATTAACAGTGTCCTAACTAAGTTTTGATTCGAAATGATGTAATACCATTCACGGATAATTCATTCTTGATTCTTGATCAATTCACTGGCCCAATATAATGTAACGAAATGACATTAGCGACTGAATGAGGCTGCGTTAATAGCTCTGACGCGCCGCTATGAGTGATTGATTTGCTTCCCGCGCCCGACATAATTGTGACGTATTAACATTAGCTGTTTTGCAGCAAATCGGTAATTTCATTACTGAGCTACTATGCAATATTAAGGCTGCCATCTAATCTGATTACATGTTTTTTTTCTCTACTTCTGTAAATAGCAAAAACAGTATTACTAAATGTTCAATTTGCATTAGCCTTGATTATTAAATAGATCATCAATATTTAAACTGCTGTAGATATTTATTATAAAACTGAGACCCGTTTGTAATATTAACACAGTATCGTTACAATACTTTACTTAACGTTTTATAAGTATTATTTACGTCTTGAAATACATAAATATGGTATAAAGGCTGATCATAACAAGTCAGAGCAAATAATTCTCGGTCTGACGTTGATGGAGTTATTAGGGTCTTTTAAATGGAAAAAACGTGGCATAGCAAACGAAGTTGCACTTAAAGTGATTTATTTAGTTCAGGGCTTATCAATAATTCAGGCATACAGTGGCGACATTTAATAATATTTGACGTTTAATGTAACTGAAATTTTATAATTAGCACCTGCGTGCTGTTGTAAATTATCTGTACCCTAAGGCTTTATTTGTATTGGAATAAAAAAATTCTTTCTCGCTTACACGGTAAATGACAGAGCGAGAGATCGTATACGCTTGTCTAAATCTCATGGAAGTTGATTTATATGTACAACATGTTCTGCGTTGTTAAATAATTAAGAATTAACCTTAGAGCAATGTATGTTCAAAATCCTCCAAAAAGTAGAAGCTATAGGTATGTTTGAATGTTATTAAATTATTAATCAAACCAATCATTAACCGTCCCGTTAAACGGCTTCGCCTAAAGCTATCTATAATAATAGCTATATTTTGTTCAAGAAATAATCATTAATTTCTATCCAAAAGATTTTTATGCAAACACATGTTTTTTATTTATAAGAAATGAAATTCGACCTTATGACGCGAATAGATGTGTTCATATATCGAGAAAACTTTAAGGGTGAGCTTTCAAACTTCGCTCTCTGCTTTGTAATCTTCTCTTCTCAATTTCTAAAGATATCGCTATTCCAGCGATAACAGTACCCCCTATAAATCAGTATTTATAGTCGTTTTGTAGAATACATTCTACGTTTTTCATTTCAGTTATGAAGAATGAATGAAAAGTAATAGCAATAACAATTTTAATTTCCATCGCCATACGTAATTAACATCTGTACCGCGCTGAAAGCAGAATGGGTCTCTTGCAGTCACATATAAATTTCTACATTTCAAATAATGACACTATAAATACTAGTTTCTGATGCGTGGCTTCGCTTTAGTACTATTCCCTACATATAGTTAAGATTTAATAAATGATACTGTAGAACTATGACGTTATTTTGATTGAGGCTGTTTTCTAAATGTCAAAAGTTAAAGACAGAAAGGCAAAAAGAGACAGAGTTAGCTGAATATTAATATTACACGGCCTGTAGGTGATCCCTAATCTATATATATAAAAGCGAAAGGTCACTCACTGACTCACTCACTCATCACGAAATCTCAGAAACTACAAGTGCTAGGAATTTCAAATTTTG
>DWQT01004808.1:0-10887 GCA_018244895.1 Myscelus amystis hages
AATTTGCGCTAAACCACTTAGTAGTAATGCATATCTTCAAAACCACGCGGGCGAAGTCGCGGGCAACAGCTAGTACTAAATAAAAATGACTAAGATTATACCTAACTAAATGGTAACTAACGATTAGTAACTAACCAAATAAAAATGACTAAGATTATATCTGTTTTTTTACTATAGTACTATTTAGTAACTATAGTACTATTAGTAACATATTTAGTAACTCGTAGATCACGCGTTTGTTTATTATTAAAAAGAAAGGTTTTCTTTAATTCGCTTTGAATCTTGTCTGTTCGGTGGAGCCTTGCAATCAAATTTACACTAACTCCGCTATGACTTGGAGACTTCAAATTTCGAACATAGGTAACACTTCGATAAAAAATAAAGGAATATTACTGCGTTCTTACGTTGATTTATGTCTATGTACATTGGAATGGAAGGGGAGTGCAGGCCTATGTCAGTATACAAACCGACACACAAACTGGTCATAGTCGTACTTTAATAGATATCATTCATGTATATACTTTAGCCGCCAACTTTAGCCGCTTCTCAGACTAAGGTAAGACGGGAAAAAAGCCAATGGAAAAACCTTTTGGAATGGAAAAAACAATGGAAAATTTAATTAATATTAAAATAACAACACAATAATCAATATCTCAATGTCTTTAAATGTTTTGTGCTATAATAGAAGTTATTATACATTAAAAGCTTAAAGACAAGAATTTAATTTAACCCTTTTCAGGCTGATAAGATTCCCATCTTTAAAGGTGAAACTGTGCAAAGCTTTGACCGTATGTTGGATCAAATGCAACAATTAAACAAAATACTAGGATATCTATTGGATTTTAATTTTATTGTACCATAGGTATCGATTTTAGGTAACATTATGGTGTTGTAGGTAAGTACGTAATATTTTAATCTAGTCAACTTTGTACGTGGCTGGATACAAAGTTATTGGCTACATTTAGCAAAAAAAAAAAACCAAAACAAACCTTGGACCTGACCGTACACTTCGAATTCGACAGACGCGAGAGTGTTAGCGTCCATCGTGTCCTCTGCACCCATTTTGAAGCACAGCACAGATTATAGAAATTTAAAAAGAAGAAAATTTGTCTACGTTTGCGTAATTCCGATACATTTACGCGCCCTATCTGGCAACGTACTGCCGCCCGCCCAGATGCCAATGGCACGTGAGGCGTCCCAGTTTATCGTTATTTATATACAATACATAAGCGTTCGAGTGCTTTGTAAATTGCGATCGTAAAATCCACTAATGGACACGAAACTGTCCGTTCATGATCCATCGATAACTATTTGGGAGTCTGCAAGCGTTTGGACTGAAAACGCGTAAATAATAACATGAATAATGTAATTCTGAAAATATTTTTCTATCTTTGGCTACGTGTCCATTACTGAGACATTTTCCTGCGAGTCATATACAGCTACTTATTAACTAAAACGTGGGGAGCTTTCGTCAAACGAATTCTCTTAGACTGGCTTTAAAAGTAATATACAAGTAGCTAATCCAGATATAGGTAAACCTTGCATACGCTCCAGGTTTCCACCAATTGCGACTAAGATACGTCGAAGTAATCATGATTAGAATTTGGTCACGAAATGGATGATACTTTTAAAATAACTTACGAATGATGAAAAAATATTTGTTGACACATTCAAATACCAGTCGAAAGGGCTTTATGCTGGGCTTAAGGTAAGGCTTTCGTTACAGCCCGTTCAACCACCGAGACAAATTATAGTGTAATAGCGATAGTATAATGTATATAGTATGTAAGTACTAATGGGAGTAGAAGTTACACACCTAGGGCGGTAAAACCAGAAATGTCTTAGGTCGCATGCAATTGTCGACCTAGACGAAATTTTGGCTGACTAACATGTGATCTGAGGAATTATTTTTAGTGGCCGAGCTGTGTATAGTACTGTGTTCTGTACGACGACGCCGGAAAATACAGTTACATGTAAATCTAATAACGCGCTATGGGCCCACAAAACGAAAACGTCAAGCAATTGTCGTACTCGTGCAATTGACAACATTGATTTGATGTGCTTGTTTCAGTGTTGACGGCGGGAGATGAGCGACTGTGCGGTTGGGTTAGGTTAGAAGGGTTGCTCACCATAGTCCAGGCTATGGTGAGCAGCGCACAGGCTTGGACAGCGGTGGCCTCCTTCTGCGAGGAGGTGATGAGGCAGAAGGAGGCCGACATTGAAGAATTTGATTAGCAGGTTGTTCTTCATCAGAAGCAATCCGCAAATCTTACTGCAAAAACCACCTAACAACCTGTCTTTCCCCACTATGTTCATCAATGCACAGTGAACCAGGAATTAAATACTGTATTTGGTGGTGCTATATGAATCTATGCAAATTGACACTACAAATAATACCTTAAAGCAATACACCACAACGTGTTTCCAGAGTTATTGTTTGAGATTACGACAGATATTGCTGAATACAATTGATTTTATATTCAATAACAGAGAAAGCGAAAATGTCCAAACTGCGTAGCTGGCAACAATTTATCTCGTCTTAAATTAGTTTTTCTGTTCATCCGTCACAGAAAATTGGAAGGAATTAGCAAAGGCCGCTATTGAATCGATAATCTCACGCCTCCCGTTTTCGTATTAAAGAACAATTAGATTCCAATCAAATGGTACAAGTTGGACTTAATAACTGACTTTTATATTAGAATTTAAGAGTGTCTACTACCTTGTATTCGATGCTTGTTACTTTGCAATTTGTACTATGCGATCTCATGTATTTTATGTATTAATGATAATACCTTAAGTTATGTAACAAGAAAAACGGACTATATACAGATAGCGGTAGACCCGGACATCTGAAATACGGGAAAGTCCTCATTTGGCTGCAATGACAGCTGCTGAATTACACATAATATATGCTATATAGTATAAAATAGTGATGTAAATATAAATATTACACTCAGATGTAAATATAAATATTACACAGAACAAAGACATATGCTGGGAATCGAACCCACAGCATCCGGATAATTGCTGCTTAGCAGCATAAACAGGTACAGCACTGTTCATCCACCCAGAAACTCTAGTACATTTTTTTTAAATACGATCAAAACATTTCCTAGATAAACAAAATTATACGTATCGCTTGGGAACGGTTGGAACAGTTAGGTTAATTTTTCTTTTGAAAAGTTCGTAATAGTCCTAATAAGGTTTTTAAGGTACGAAAATTGAAAAAGTTGCCCGGAAATTTGAAAGTGTTGGAAAACTTTCAAGTCGTTTTTTATGAAAATTTTGTACCTATGAATACAATAGGATCTCATTAAAAAAATCACCAATACGATCGTAAAACGACCTGTTTTTTGGAATTTCTACAGAACAAGATCGTAGAAAAATCATCATAGAAAGTGGTTATTCAAGCACAAGTTCAGGAGCCGAGATATAAATGTCATAGCCATCCGTTTCAGTCTTCAAAACATAAAAGTGCAAGGTTCCTTAAGCTGCTGTAAGTCCTGACGAAGCATCTGCAATAAGTTTCCCAGTTCTCCTTGACGTGTAGAACTAAATTGGAAGCACTTAGGTCCCTTTTATAGGAGTAATAAGCTCAGTTAGAGTAAATGGAAAAATCGCTGGATGCAACTGTGTTCGCTTGGAAACTTTAATTTAAGTTTTTCCCTAAAACCTTGTATTTCAAGTTAAGTTAATATGAGTATGTGAATTGGTTTATTCTACGCAATGCCTGTCACAAACGTCTACGAAGGCAACAGACGCCTCTGCCTCATCAATTTTCACTAATTACTTTTTCATCATTCTAAACATAGACGATTGCTTCCAAAATCGAACTTTCGCAACGAATCGTGCAACCAAAATCTTCATAACAGACACCTGTTTCTGTAAAATTCCAAAGACCACCTCTCTTGATGATAATTTATATAGATAACGGTCCGTTGCAAGAAACCCAAAAACTGCCGGGCCCCGAGCGAAGAAAATGTTCGCCAATTAACGTAACGACTCATAGAAAGTGTGATTAGTTTGATGTTTGATGTCTCTTCTGTGAGTGCTGTTAATCTAACAGAAGACACCAGAGGCCCAACATCGCTTATCGTAGCACCGTGTGGCACGCATTTACATCATTACGACTAATCGTTGGAACTCTGATAATATATTCGTGACTAGCTGAGTGCCCCCGGTGTTACGTATAGAATTTAGTCTATGTATTGCACTATAACCTCCTCTATCTTCCAGTGAAAGTTCCATTACAATCAGTACAGCAGTTCCAAAGGTTATCCCAAACAAACAGTAAAAAATGTAATAAAAGTATGTTCGTGCTTTAAATGTCTATAAGAACTTGAGAAAACAAAAGACAAAAATAGAATTGAAATCACACACAGACACTTCAATTTTATTTATATGTATACATATAAATAAAATAAAATCCATAGACATGCACTTGCAGTCATAAATAAGAAATTCAAAATTTTGTTTCTATTAAAATTACTACAGCTAGTTTAAAACTCTGAGGAAAATTTCATTTCTAAGCAACCCTATTTTCCGCTCCTAGCAACTTCATTCCCGGGTACTTTTACTTTTGTTATGAAGAGTAGAAAGGCTAGATAAAAGATTTTTGAAAAAAAATCACCTTCACTTCACGTATTCTTCGTCGTTGTTAATTCAAACTGCGCTACTTTTAAGGGAAATAACTGTGTTTGTACGTCTAATCGCCCCGGTATTATTAACATAAAACAGTATATATTCTCGTTTCCATACAAGCAGAGGTCGACTTGAAAAAATGTACATTGGACAACAACGCTTATTCGCAAAGCAATAAGAACGCGAATCGTACAGTCTTGGCGTCATTTTGTGAAGAAAACGAAAACACAAGCTAAGATCTTCACTAAGGCTTTCTCTAGCGTGTAATACTCTAAATTCAGACTGCATTCTGTAAAGATTCTCGCGACGTCACGTAATTTTCTTAATGACGCCACCGGCATACGAATAGAAGCAAGTTCCATTACGAGTAATGAGAAAGTAATGAAGTGCAACTTAATTATCATTTTCCATTCATCGTTAATGACAATGATTAAATAGTTATACAAATATACCAATGAATAGGTCTACAAACTTACATATAGCAGACGTAAGTTTCGGGCCTAATATTTTTTTTTTTATATCATATTACATCCAATATATTATGTGGGTTCTAAACTGGCGGTTTTGCTTTAAAGATGTTACAATTTTAAATGTAACTATGTTTGTGGACGTAAATACCTTGGTATTTGTAAATAATAATTGGATAAATTAAAAATATCTATGTAAGTATTATATCAAAAGTATATAAATATTATATATGTTTATCAGCTGTCCGGTTACTATAACACAGGCATTAAATTGCCTAGTTTGGAATCGGATAGCCGTGTGTGTTTGTCCTAAGATATAACTATTATTGTTATAAATTGTGGTACAGCTTATAGCGTACCTCTTGCTATGCGACAACAAAATTACTCAACCGAAATATATCGGAATGACAAATCGATATCTGAATAAAACTATTACGTCTGATCTGTCGCTGTTTGTGCGTAATAAAATATATTCCACATCGGTTACGCCGACGAGCAGAGTAAACAAATTGACATAATATTACTAAAGGTGCTCCCTCACTGGAAACATTCGCGTGTAATGTAACATTATAGATTCGACTTTGAGCATTACATTACAATACTACCTGCCTGACCGACGAGCGCTCGCGTGTAATGTAACATTATAGATTCGACTTTGAGCATTAACGTTACATTACACGCGAATGCTCCCGGTGAGGGAGCGCCTTAACGCAATATTCGCTCTTACGTTGGGATAATATACGTGTTTTAATAAGTAGGCACAACTCAGACACAGCTGTGTTTTTAAAGCAAGCGTATTCTATTGTGATTAGCCAGGCTAACAGACATATTTATATGAAATTCTAAATCCATCCATACAACTAACCATCCAACCATAAAACCCCTCCATTTGTCACGCCATTAAAAGTGCTAGATATAAGCTTTCCCTAATTAGCACCACTCTGTGTTCCTTTTCTAATACATACTCGTCTATATATAAATAGGCAAAAACAATACAGTTCAGTACATTTCAGTACAATTGTTGAATTCCTTTTGTATTGCATTCGAATTTTAAAAAATATTGGAATTTTCGGTAACTATTTTATTCCGCAACTGTCACGCGGTGAATATTAGTACATTATTTTAGCGTAATTGAGTATTGCATTTCATTTATATGCAAACAAAAGCATTATGATAAAATCCGTATGACTAATTACTTGTTATTAATGACCTCTCAATATTTAAATTTATAGATGGAATCGTAATTTAATGCAGTATTGAGCTCATATCAGAGGTAATTTAAAAGTATTTATTGGTATATGATGTGACGATGTTAATTAATGGAAGAGGAACAGAATTAATGTGTATACTTCATAGGCGTATTTGCTTTTGTCTGTTGTTTATAAACATGACTGGAAGCAAGGGGTGTGCAAGGGGTGCAAAGTCCACCCTTTATAGTCCACTAGAACCCATGACCTAGGGTTAAACAGTTTCTTTACCCACTACCAAGAGCCCAGTCGTTCTTATTTCGAATTAGCAAAAGGTAACAAAAATCTCGCATTGTTTGTATGCAATCCATTACATGTTATATCGGAGTACACCGCGGAAGCCTTAATAACAGCCTTCTGGTGGCATATATATTAATATATAGAAAAAAATGATTTAGCCTCAGCCTATTTTTTGGGGTTGGGTAGGCCCGCGCTGTAATTTAAATAAGGGATAATAATAACCCGTTTTATTAACAGCTCATATCGTCCCCTAATGAAAAATAGAAGATTTTTTTAAAATTCAACACGGTTAAACCCTTTTTGGTTAAGCCAAAACTTATTGTGACCTCACCGACATACTGTGATGTGGACTAATGTAATTATTGAAATGCGCGCCATCTATACGACGTTGTGCAAAACAATAATACAGTAAAAACAAAATCGCTTCCCGTCCTCTTTACGCTTAGGTAAATCGTTTGACCTGAGCAACGAATTTTGATACGGTTTTCTTCGACAGACAGAGTGATTCAAAAGAAGATTTTATATTATGTATAACACTTTCGCAGCCATGCCGTTAATCTGATATTAATTAAATTTGGTATGGAGATAGTTTTAAGCCTGGAAATGAACATAGGATATTTTTAACCCTATAATTACTACAGATAAAAAGCATATAATTCCTTTTTAAATTGTTTAATTACAGAGCCGCTGTGAATTTAGTGCGAAACTACTCCTAAAACCCTTTCAGGTACAGAAAGATTACATGGAAAATATCAATGAGATTAATATGTCTAAAATTTAAATCAGCATTGATTGAGTTTAGTATTTTACTTTACACACCAGTGTTGCCAATAACAGCTTACAAATAAGCCACGTAGGTCGTCCTTCATTTTGTAACATCGTTATTCTACCTATATCTCAACTATACAGTGTGGTTGTCACTTATGGGGATATATTGAGTGTTGCCAGCAGAATATTAATGGAGATGTCGAGGCAAAATATTTTCCTTTCTTCATTTGTTTTTTTTTTCCAATATTTCGGAGCTTGCAATCTCTATTTATTAACTTCGAATGTCTATAACAATCAGAGTGATTATGTCGGTAATTAAGGAAACAAAAACCTGTGCTGCATTCAAGTCAATTAAAACCAATCTGAGTATAAATTAATATAACTTTACTTGTTTTTATAGAACAAACTCATCACTTAAGTACGCAAATACTTCGCATTTAAACCCAAAATTGTAAGAAAGACATTTCAAAAAATACCTAAAAATATATTAGTAAAAAGTAAAAAAATACATTGAAGTAAGTAATACTCCTATAGTCATATTATACCGAAGAATGATAGACACTACTTTCTATGTATATTTAACAATTGGCTGATGTTTATATTGAAAACAAATGTAATATTCGAATAAATAACATTTCAAACTGTATACGAAATCGCACGAGTTATCATGCAGTTGTTAAATTTTAAAATGTTCCGTATAAATATTTAAAGAGACATTCACATTCAAAAGCACTTGGGAGTCGGCCCGAAAATTCGGTATTTCAATTCTAAATGGTAATTCTATTTATATTATGAGTTTAAAGAAAATTTTAACCACGCTACTTTTTAAAATTCTTTTCAAACTCATCTACATATTTAAACTTGACCTTCCACAACGTAACCTCAGTAATATTTTATTCCTACGTGTCTGTACGTAACAGGCAACAGCCGTTATCAACTTTAAATGAGAAATGGTTTATCAATTTCACTTGTCCATAATGAAAAAGACAATTGAATTTTAATGCAGATAAAATAGAAAGATTTATATGCTTTCTGCTCTTTTCGCAACAAATGAAATGAAAGTTAATAATCTTCTATACATAGCATAAAGCAAAGTCGCTTTCGCTTCCTGTCCCAAGATACGCGTAGATTTTTAAATCTACGCAACGGATTTTGATGCAGTTTTTTTAATAGATAGAGTGATTCGACAGGAAGGTTTACATGCTTAACTAGCTTTTGTCCGCGGCTTCGCACGCGTTGCAATTCAGAATTTTTAATAGCATGGAATTGCAATTCAGAATAAACGCAGTATATGAGTTTATATATTTCAAAGATAGCGGGAAAGTTTCACGGTATAGGGACAGGGGAATTGTTTTATTCGGAATTAAGGGCGCGCAGAGCCGCGGGCAAAAGTTAGTGAACATTAAACCAAACTGAGAATGACAACACTGGAACTTAATCAAACCCTTAGTCAGACTGTTCGTCTTTTAATTAAGCGTTAAACTAATGTGAAGACTAATAATGCAATTTTAATGCAACAACTTTACATTGAACTCTATTTAATTCTAATACATTTAACGAACATTTAGTTTATACATGCTCGTACGAGACTCGCAAGATGGCATGCAAATGTTTACGGTTAACTTGGAAACTCTAGTTAGCATGATCTACTCGTATCGTAAACTACCGCTGAGTCCTTTCCAAGTTGCGTCTAGTTTGCGATGCGATGTCCAATTAGAACGTAAGTTTTCAAACTTCAGTGTACCACTGCGTTCTCTGTAAAATTTTAGCTTTGACCGCATAGAAATCATTGTTTTCAATTATTAGTATAACTGACTGTAAATTTAACGATGGATGTCTAGTCGTTGTAATAAATGACAATTATAATTTAAACTTAGAACAATGCAAAATAACCTTCGAATTATGATCTTGGGTATCCAAATTATGATTGTCTAATATAACATTAAAATATTATGTATTTGGTTCATTGCTGGCAAATACTCAATCATAAGATCAACATCTTTAAGATAGAAGATAATTTTTTTAAAGATAAAATTCTATTAGGAATTACGATAGCAACATTCACAAGAAATGTTCACTCGTAACGAATCCATTTAGATTGGAAGTATTACAGAGAAGTAAATGATTACATTCCACGATTCAATTATAAATTATGTTCTAGCGCGTGAATTAACCAGAAATCTAATAACACGAGAACGGACATGATAATTACAAAGCCATCAGTTTCGTGTTGAGCGAATTGTTAATCAACAAACCGAGGACCATGTATTTTCAACGTTACATTATCTGTCAGTTCGTTAGACAAATAAAATAGACCTGCAACGGACGAAGTAATCACAGAAGCATCAGAATCTCGATATGTTATTTACTAAACAGTATACGTAACAACAAACAGTGTTGCTATTCTTAGCGCTATTGCAACACCGAGATCACTCCGCGCCTCATTTCAGCGCTTTCTGTCTTGCGTGATTTGTGATCGCCAAAATTGAATTCAGTAAGCTTGCAACTCATAGTGACGTGCAACCTATTATGTCGATATTTGTCTATTCATCCTATTGAGATCTCATATATCAATGTTTTTCTAGTTTAAATTTCACAAATAATTAAACACATAATAGCCAATCAAAAGTTGTCACAGAAATATTACGTACATTTATATATTGATTTGTATAAGCCTATAACGCTGAGAGAAAATATCGTAATCAAATACGCATATGTCAAGGTGTGTTATAAATTTTATATTTCCTGCCAATCCATACTTGGTTGCGTGGTAGGCTATTTTGAAACCCTCTCATTGCGAGAGAAGAATCGTATCCAGTAGTAGAACAATAAAAAAAGTTAAAGAATTTTGTGAAATTAACTACTAACCTGAGCGTAACTACGATTAAAGACAAATATTTTTGTAATAACCATAAAAAACTGTTGTCTGTCTAGACATTCCAATAGTTCCTAAGATGTTTAGCTACAGTATACTCGTAATAGTCTCTACCCAATTTGAGAGGAGACTTGTATAGGAAATTGTTGGAAGGTATTATTGATATTCATAGCCATACTGTTAGTAACAGTGTAATATAATACGAGCAATACAAGATATATTGGGCCAAGGCGATGAACAAGGACAATGACGAAACCTCCTTTCGTCGCTGTGCAGAATATTAAGTCGTAGTGTACTGCACTAATTTATCGATAAACGTATCGTACCACTAATTCTTTCAGACTCAAAGCCACGCCCTTGGGGTGACGCACGATCTTACCTTATCCTTAGATTGTACCAAGAACGCACTTAAATTATTTCTGTCTAGCATTGTTTCCAATTATCTAGTGTTCTAAAAGTCATCAATACAAACTTCACAACACTAATCCTCTAGTTGGAAGAAAAAATGTTGGCGATCAAAGTCTTAAAGAAAGTCTTGTACAAATAGCTATTGAAGATTTATTCAATAATTAATTATATAGCCTGGGAATGATTGATAAAACTTTAGAATATACAGAATTAATTATTACTATTATTATACCATCATGGT
>DWQT01004809.1:0-10887 GCA_018244895.1 Myscelus amystis hages
CACAGGCATTAAATTGCCTACTTTGGAATCAGATAGCCGTGTGTGGAATTGTCCTAAAATATTATTATTATTATTATAAAATATTATTATTATATTCCAGTAATCGCATATCATTCATTATTGCTAGATGTGAATTATTCCATTGCATATTGCTTATGACTCCAATTAGACGATAGATTCGTTCAAAGTTTATGCGTTGTTTAATTTACTGATCACTTTCTTTTCTATGGATCTTTTTTGTTGTTATAGTTTGACACAAAAAGCATAAAGAAAAATTATATTTTTACATTGATATCGTCTCCCAATACCTAACATAGTGATGTCATTATCCTCAGGTAAGTTATATACACAATGGCCCCTGAGATGTTTCTGTATTCTAAAAAGAAATGAATTTGAATATTGGAAATTCAGAACAATTTCACAGGTTATTCAGCGATCGGAATGCGCGCCAAGCGAGCTCGTACGTTAGAGGGCCCCTCGTGAGATACGAGTGTGTCGCGTTCAGTGATGGGCAGTGGGTCTGCGGCGCGCAGTGCAAGCGGCCAGGAATGCGGGCCGGGCAAGAAATGCCGCGTCGTCTGCCGGCCGGGAGCGGCTCGCAGCCGCCCCGCGACGACGCCCGTCGCGCGCGCGCACGATGCACGTCGCCATGTCTCTAACGAATTGCGCCCGGCCCCGTAATAGCTCCGTCCACCTTCTAATACCGAACACCTTTCCTAATTACTTTTTCATAACCACACCTTCTTGGTTAAATTATTGTGTGCACCGAGAACACTGACTTATATTTTAACCATCAATTCTGATATAATGCCGAATAGAAGAAATTCGATTATCTGAATTACAATCAACTACTAAACGAGATCTTCAAGAAGTGTAGATGCCAGGAAGTGATATTTTCATTTGATAATAACAGATGATTGATAAGCCGCACAAATATTTTAGAAGTGATAGTAGATTTCCAGAAATACATAATTAGTTACAAGCTTACTTTTCCAAATATAATTATTGAAAAATAGATGAGTAATAACTTACAACAACCAAGATGACCTTTCATCATACTGAGTAAAGTATTTGTTTTCGTTTCTCGTCAGCTCCATGCGATCGATGTGTTGCGTTTCGCTCACGACACCGCTTTCGCGCGTAAGCTTATCTCTATCATACGGTGACGGGCTTTCGAAATGCTTGAAATTCAAATTTCGAATGTAGACGTGAATTAAAACGACGTTTTCATTAAGAAATATTCGGAAGTGGGTGTCTCATCCTCGACATTTGATGTAATACAATCGTGAAATTGATTTAAGAGTTTTATTTTATAGAAAAGTGATTTTTTTCATTCAATACTCGAAATAACTAGCATTAGTACATTTTGTAGTACTGATCCTTTTATTCGCCAAAGACGTCTAGAAAGAATAATTTTTGAGACTCCGAATTAAATTTTGAGGAACTGTTTACAAAAAAGTTTTATATAAGCCGATCTATATTTAAATACATAGTTGTTTGCCTCAGTGCTATTGTTTAATTACTAAAATTATTTATAACCATATGAACATGGTTCCTATGTTCATGTGTAATGTAATGTTTTCAATGCAGCTGGTACTAGTGTTAATTCACGAATAATCTATTTGGTTCCGGTACACCGCCAGCGACGGACGGCCGACGTCCCTGTAACGCAATCTTAATGCATGAAGGCTCACTTTCATCTGTACGAACTCGTATCAGCAATAAAAATCAAAGAAAACATTGTCATTCAAAATATGGGTACTGTTCTTCTTACGTCTTAAAATATCGATCTTGTTTGTTAAATTATTATAGTATTATCATCCACCAGAGCTAAGTCCACGATATTTTCGATTGGTGTATACGAGTATTGCAGCGAATTGTCATTGGTATCGCGCGAGCCAACGGTAGACTTTATTGAAGCATATTCCTGTTTATTTATTTTTTGTTTGTGAATGACATAATCATATCGAGCGGTGCCATAATCCATTGTTGTAGACAATGCGTCTAGTGAACATTTCTCACCGCATGCGCATATGACTCATAGCGACGCAGCGCACATCACGCTCACGTGCCATATAGGAAGCCGCTTCGCTTTTCGGATCGCAGGTAGCGTCGCTTAATTGTTACAGAACAATTAGCCTTTCAATTGTTATACATGTTATACAGTAATCTCGCGCTACGTATATGTACATATTGAATATAATTATGCATGCTGCGTATTAATTAAGCGAGGTTTAAGTATATATATATAAATAGGTCCAAAATAAAGTATTTAAAATAAAAAATGAGAGGCGTTCGGTAATGATTGGCGTCGGCGGGCGGCGGGCGGTGCGGTGGCCGCGGGGCTCGAGTCGTGCGCGAGCGCAATCTCTGCATATCGAGAGGTCGCTCTCGACATAAGCAACTATTTGGTCAGCGGCTGCTAACTGGAGCCGAGAAAGTCGTCTATTTCGAAATTTGCGTGTTGCGTGAGGCCGGTGCGGTATGTGTCGCTCCGGTGCCGTAGAGTCTGGCGCGCGGAGGCGAGCGCTCGGCGGCGCGCTGTCTGCGCGTTCTTCCGGAGCGCACCCGTCCGACCAGTCGCGGCGCAGCGCCCGCGGCCGCCGCGGCCGATCGGCCTTCACAGTTAAATAATTAAATCGAGAGAGCGACGCCGCGGTCGCAGCCTCCGCCGCCGCGCCGCCGCGCGCCGGGCCCCGAAGACGCGGTCGCGGAAGGCGCTGCCAGCCTTGATGGCGCTGATCTGCGCAATCGAGGCCGGTTTGTGGTGCGCATATTGCGTTGTTGGCGCACCTAATCTTCTCGAATGCCTTCCTACATCCTACCTTATAACATTGTGATTTTTGATTGATGACGTTCCCGATGTTTATACCTACCTAAATATATACGGCGTGACGGTGGGAAACAACTGTGTGTCCATAGATTTGAACGCTCAAGCCTGTTCAAAAAGTCTACGTAAACAGACTCATTGAATCGTTTGAAGTTAAGATCTTTTTTCGGTATATTAGTCAATAAGTCATTCAATAGCATCTGTCACAGTTTTCATGTAACTTCCTTTTTGTGTTCAATGTTTAGTTGAAATCACGTTAATTTCAATAAGTGAATCTTACCATAAATATGAACTACACTTAATTCTTCTGATATGATATTAACTTTCACAACTTTAAACGTCGTACACAAAGTGTGCACGACTCGACAGATCTCTAAAAATATTCAAATTGTTACATTATTTTGGACGAAGTGTTCAACTACGAGCACTCGTCTTTGTGTAGGGTCCTTTGACATTTCGATATCATATATTTCACCGATTATCGTTGTTCGAACAACGGATATTTGAAATCAAGTTTCAATTGGGCATGCAATATTATAATGGACTCACAGAGGAAGAGAAACTGTCCAAATTGTTGAATTAAATCGAACAATACTTATTTTCAAATCTCCTATTAGTTAATTTGAAATGTCTGTCTCTGTATTATTTGGTAGGTGGCTTTATATGAAATAAAAGTTGGCCAATTAGTTACACAAAAACGTTTTATATAAGTCGTTACACAAGTTTTCGAATATTTTTTGCTTCAATTGCCTAACGCGGCATGTTATGGGTACACTGTTTATTCACAATGGATGTGTTCACCGATCAATTTCGACACAACGCCGAAGTGGAAAGCAGAAAATAAATAACACATATTATCGTTATAGTGGCGAGGTTTTATTTAAATTCAACGTACTTATTGAAGTGACGGGCATCCTGTTTTATGGGTTGTCGGCGGCGAAAGAGTGAGACGATTCTGCGAATCAGTGGATATTGTCGCAAATTGCCGCTTTCGCCTCCCGCTGAATAATGCATGCGATAACATAACATCACGTCGTGGCTCCGCGCCGCCCGCGCCCCGCCCGCGCCTCGCCCGCACCTCGCCCGCTCCGCCGCCCGCTCCGCCGCCCGCCCCACGTACGCGCCCCCGATGGGGTGTGATGGCAGATGAACGAGTTACGACCACGCTGATCGCTGCAACCCCACACATATCTGAGTGCGACATCAGAGATTGCGAACTACTACTTATAACCAACCGTACGTTTGAGAAGCCGCTTCGCACATCCTTCCCGTGTACAGGTTGTACACGGGACTCGCTTATGCTTGCAAATTTTCAACGCCTAATGTGGTGCACCGGATTCTAGCAACCGTTCTCTCGTGCGGCGAGAGTCTTGCGAGGGGCGCTCGATGAGCGGTGCCACGGTGGTACCTACTATGTTTTGTATTCCATAAAATGGGCATGTCGTTTTCCAAATTAGATGTAGCTTGACTTTTTATATCAGGTCCTTAAAATCATCTTCCTTGTTTTTCGAAGTCCCCCAATGCAAAATGGAAGAGATAGATCAATAGAACTACTTCGAGATTTGGGTGAAGATTATATAGTGAGTGTGAGGTAACGAGTAGCGGAACGAGAAGATAGTTTCCTGCAGTGAAGCGTGGCGCAGAGGGAAGCGAGGGCGGCGGCGCGGCGGCGGCGGCGGCGGCGGCGTTTCCCACAGCTGCGGCTCCTCGACCAGTTCGTCGGAATGTGGTCGCGGCAGGCCCGCACTTTCACCAAAACAATTCGTTAGCGGCCTCTTTCACCACCGCGCCGCCACCCCGCGACCCCGCCACCCCGCCACCCCGCCGCGCCGCCTCTCGACACGTGAAAACTAACCACATCCGGACATTTTACATAACGATCGTACCGTTTCAATACCATGTCGATTTTTCCACCGAACTGATTAGGTTTTCACTCTCTACAACGAAAGTCCCTGGAATGTTTATCAAATTACATTGCTGTTGGCTCACCAAGGAGTTACGTCATAATAATTTGAAACAGATCATAAGTTATACAGTACATGTATGTCTTAACTTTAAATATAAGAAAGACGGATACTCTTTAGATGATAAAAATAGAAGATTAGTTGTCAAGCATTCTTAATAATAGGATAGCAGGAATGGAATCGTTAGTAATATTAGACTAGCTAATATATTCCTAGTACCTACAAGTGCAGTTAGTATTAGTTAGTCGCCCTATTAGAGGTCGGTCTCAGATGGGTTGCTAGTCGCGTCCAGTACACAGGCAGGCCGACCTCCACACCCTTTAACCGACACGCTAATGGTATAGGTACATATTCTATCACCTCAGTATTACTCGTATCCTTACTTTACAGAGTGGTTATATAAATATTTTTATATAAAATTCTAGTCTAGTTGAGGCTATTGATAATGTGGAAATGGAATTTCACCACCGTGAAACAAAATCGAATCTAAATTTAGTTAAAACTTACAGTACCTGTGTATGTATATAAAACATATTTTATTCCGTCAGTCATGAGTAAATGAATTAGTTGAAGATGTGCTTCAATATGTAAAAGTAAAATGTTAAGCGGTTGTAGGTAGTAGTGCCCGACGAGAGGAGCTTAGGACACGTCTAACCAATTCGTAATGACAATTTTACACTTGTGCATTCCTAAAGTCCGGCGCGTACGGTGTATCGAGATGCGAAACAGAATTTGCTTAACAAACGCGATGATTCTTTGGCTCGCGTGGTCGCAGTGAGCCCGCCCGCTCGCTCGGCGAAGGCGCGTACGTTCGTACTGATTTGGCCGCGTGTCATCTTCACGTTAGTTTTTCATAAGATTTTTCGAACTTCAAACTTCAAACTTACTATCCGCGACGACAAGATTGATCATTACGGATAAGCAATAGCAAAATAGAGAAGCAGTGAGAGCCTGGTGGCTTGAAATTCAGCCTCTCGCTCCGGGGGTCTGGGTTCGATCCTGCCACGCGCCTCTGACTTGTTAAGTGCGTTTTATAAGTAAAATTTAAATATCATTCGCTATAACGGTGAAGGAAAACATCACGAGGAAACCTGCACACCTTAGAGATGTTACAAAGTGTATAATATTTTCTGCGGCGTGTGAAGTCTATCGATCCGCACTTGGCCAGCGTGGTGGTCAGGTCCCTCTCACTACGAGAGGAGCCCCGGTCCAGCAGGGGGGCCACTAAACGGGTGGAGAAAAATAAATACCGAAACTGTTGCAATGAGAATGTGGATGAAGCACGACAGGTTTGCAAGAACGGAGATATTTGGCACCCGGTGCTTTCTGCCTACCCCGTTGGGATCCGGCGCGATGGTTATGTATGTATGTATGTTGCAGTGTTGCCGAACTATCGATAGTTTTAATCGAAAATGCCCAGCCCATGCAAATCCATTTTACTATGGATTTACGATAGTATTGAGTATATTTCTTAAGCTTAGTTACATGATGAAATGAAGAATAGAACAATCAACATGTATCGTGGTGCAGTATATGCAATTTGTTTCTAATATTATGACGATGGATTACTATACATGATAATAGTAAACAATACTACCGCAAATTATCATGCAATAGTTCACAACAATCTATAGTGTCGATACTATCGAACTATCGATAGTCCATCTATCGGACTACTATCGATAGAATATCGATATCTATAGAGGCCACTATCGATCGGCAACACTACTACGTTGTAATGAGATAAAGGTGATTGTTGTCTCGCCTGCGCCAGGTACGGGCAGCTGTCGGGCATGGTGGAGCCGGTGTTCGGCGTGCTGGGCGCGGTGGCGGTGGCAGCGGCGCAGCCCGCGCTGCCCTACGCGCTCGCCTTCGCCGCCGGCGCCATGATCTACGTCGTCGCCGACGACATCATCCCGGAGGCGAACGCCTCGTAAGTACCCCTACTCGCACGTCACTGGCCTCCAGCGCGAGCGGCTGCCAAACTAGAGGTCGTGGGATCGATTCCCACCCGGGACGGACGTTTGAGTGTGCAGCACATTTGTTTGTTTTGTGTCTGATTGATATAAAAATATCTTTATAAGTATTATATCATATGTATGTTTATCAGCAGTCCGGTTACCATGACACAGGCATTAAATTGCCTAATTTGGAATCAGGTAGCCGTGTTTGGAATTGTCCTAAGATATTATTATTATTTGCACATTAATGATTTGTATGGAAGTTTAATAGGCGACTACTAAAATCGGTTTAAGGCGTATAGATTTGATTTTCTTATCTGATTTTACTTAAATAGTCAAGACGTACAAATATCTAATACGTATGTGGGTGTAGCCATCACGTTATGGCACACAATAATCAAAATAATACTTACATTGGTACACCGCTGTGAGTTCCGAATGGAAGTGTTGCCCTAAGGTTTGTTTTCTTATAGTGGCGGTAGTGAAAGTTCTTTTCAATAAGTTTAATAGAGTCGTGCCCGTACCACAAAATTGTAGAAAAAGTGTATTATTTTGTTCTTCATAAACGTCACAATCGACATGAAAACCTTGTAATAATCAAGTCCAGATGTGAGGATCACTCGATGTCTCAACATTAACCGAGGAAGACTTTGTAGTTGTGAGTGACACGTCTCTGTACAATGTAAGCTATATATGTATATTTTTTTCTCGGTCAAACGTACATCATATGATAAATTAAAATTTTCTTAGCGTTTACAATGTTTGCGCCTACACAATAAACACATAAATCGACTTAGATTACATCGTCGCTAACATTTATGAACCGCTTCGTCCCCGCAATGTGACATACACGCAGGCCGCATCACCCGGACCTTGAATCCAACTCAAAACATGCAGAGTCCGACGGATTTTCTTTGTTCCGACCCTAAAAGACGTAAATCCTCGGCCCAGATCTGAATACCACTACAAGCCGAACGGTGTCCTTTATTGCGCGCCTCCGACCGATCCCGGAGTTACACAATGGCCCAAGTAATGAATAAATAATTTGGCAATTCGGTAGATGCGTATCGAAGTTGCCGCTTTCAATACGTGCGTGTGATGAATTATCACATCGCAAAACGGCGGGGTGTCTCGCACGCACGGCTCAGGACGCGCCGCGCGCCCGCCGGCTCCCGTCATAATTGGATCGACGAGGGTCAAAACGTTGGCCGTTCGATCCATTTCCTATCGGCGTTTTGACAAATCCAAATTTGAAATGCGCTCGTTAGCATCACAGCGATTGTCGGCGACCGTTAGGGTCCGGGCATGGGACTTGCGTCCGCCGCTTCCCGTCGGCGACGGTGCTGTCATTGTCGTCGTCGCCCATTGTCCGGACCGGTTGCGACGCTTTTCGTCACACAAACGTTTGCCAGAAGGCCATTATCGACCGTTTCTATACCTACACCTCGGACGTCTTATGTATTATTAGCACAATTGCTTTTTATTTAAAAAGTTGTATCGCGCGGACTTTATACGGCAACGGCAACAAGCGCACTTTCTAAACGAGCTTCCTTCAACGATTAGCGCGTCTTGTTCACCACCAAGTGTCACGGTAGTCAATTTCAATAAGATACGACGAAAATACTTGGGTCGCGACTGTTTCTAAGCTCGAGTTGCCTCGGTGTCGACGGCTCTAGAGACAAATTACTTTCAGTGCGATAGGCGAACCAAACAATTTGTACTGTAACATCGAATAATAAACACACGCGCGTAATAGTCTTGGCCGAGGTAATTTGTAATTAAACTCGATCAGACTGATACGGCCCACGGAAAACACAAGTTTGGTGACTGATTTGAATATATGTAGAAGGACTTGTAATAATCGAGCCTATCAGTTGTGAAGGAGTGTAATCTACACCCGTGGGATATGGGTTGTGAAACAATAGAGGGGGTTGTTGCATATGGTACGTGAAGTGTGGGTGCGCTGAGATGTCGCGCCGCAAGTACCCGGCCCGAAATAGCGGCGCTTACAGCCGCCACTGCCGCCGCTGCCTCCACTGCCTCCACTGCCGCTACTGCCGACAGTGCTGCCACTGCTGCCACTGCCGATACTACCGCTACTGCTGCCACTGCTGCCACTACCGATACTGCTGTTACTTCCTCTACTGCCTCCACTGCCTAAACAGCCGCTACTGCCGACAGTGCTGCCACTGCTGCAACTGCCGATGCTGCCGCTACTATCGCTACTGCCACCACTGCCGCGCCGCCCCCGGCCCTCCACCACGTTTCTTGTTCTCACTCGTTTATTACGTAGGGACTAGATGTCACTTAAAAAAAATAGCTGTTATTTTTTCCCAGCGCACTTAGACAGGTTTATTTCACATGTAAGATATAACAATATATTTGATTTTAGCCTCCTGACGACCTTGCTTGGGTAGTACGAGTATGTGTAAAGATCGTACACTGTGCAACTTGGAAATTCTGCACATTGGTTTAATGCTGTTTCGGTGCTTACGCCAAGCGATTCTGGAGGCTACTGCGTATGACCGCCGTACTGCCAACCTACTGCCAGCTAATAATAACGATGGAGATATTTAAACGGAATTTGACACATAGGTACCTACATGTTAAACAAATTCGAAATCGTTTTTCGTGTAATATGACGACCGGGAGTTTAGTCCGCTTTTAACCAATGTTGCCCGATTTAAATCGAATGGTTTTATACGTTGCTTTCTAAAAGCAATTAAACGTGCACAATTTTTGTTGACAGGGTTGTTAAACATGGTTCGCTTTGTAGTCGGAGAATGTTCATTTCGGTGATGATTTAAAACCGCATTTTAATGTTTGTTGTTTGATCTCGAAAATGCGTAGGTAATGCACGTGTAACATTGTGCAGACGTTATATTTGATCTGCGTGCAGGCGGCGGCGGCGGCGGCGGCGGCTATTTGCGCGCGCCGGAGGGCGGGCGGCCGTTCGCTCTCTAGCGATGTGAAGTAAATTAGATGCGGACACCGCGCGTGGGCTTGTCACCGTCTCGCTACTGTCAATAAGAATAAAATATATGAAATAACATGTTCGCCGGCGGGTGAAGTCGGTGACGCTGCTCTAGTTTGTCTAACCGCTGACGTCACCGTCTGGGAATCCGGCGCGCCGCGGCCGCTCCCTGACCTACCTCCAGCCATCGCGCTTCTCATCCCGCCGCCACGCACCGTTCACCCGATCCCGCGATATATTACACGCGCTAACGGCGCCCATTACAACGACGAGCGTCCATATCGTGTCGCGAATTATACCGCGCCGGTGACCAGAAGCAGCGCGCCGGCGACTGCAATTATTCGTGCGAAGCCACTAACACATCAATGTTTGCCACCTATTAGACGCAATGACCATGTGCAACAGTTGAGTCACTGCATTACTATGAAATTGTTATAGTTTATGTTAACATTTATCTGAGATTTGTACAGATCAAAAAGTTTGTGTGCGATAAGCGCCAGTTGCAAACAAAACACTTATAGGTAATGTTACCTTGAGCTTTGAAAACACATCCACGTACAGACGCAATGTATTAACACGGGGTAAACATCGGACAGATCGGCGGGTCATGTAGCGAACGTTTGAGCAGGCGATTAGATTGCGGCTCGGCCCCGGCGAGCGCTCATTCAAAATTCCTCGGTTTCGAGGCGTGATGTCAGGTGTATTGTTAGGCGTGCGGGTGCGTGCCGGCCGCCGCGCGCCGCACTCGCTCGTCACGCGTCCGATGCATCGCCTCTTCCCAGAACCGCGAGCCGGATGTTGTCGTCTTTACAACACGATGTAGACCGCTGTCAATTAAAACACACTCGCATTGTACACGTTTCTCCTCAAACATACCGTTGCTACCTTACCGCTACACACTAGCCTCTTCTCACAGTGAATAGGTGCAAGGGTATGCATTATCAGACTTGTAAACACCTCAGAAAACATTGTATAATATAAGATACCTATTATACGACACGCTCTAAGGCGGCGCGCAGGTTTCGTCACCTAATTATTTTACTTCGCCTAACTTACTCTTTTTCTTTTTTTGTATAAAATTGAAGTAGAAGACGAGCATGCAGTCCACCTGATGGTAAGTGGCTACTGCCGCCCATGGACATTTGTGATCGACCCCAG
>DWQT01004810.1:0-10884 GCA_018244895.1 Myscelus amystis hages
TATAAGTGTAAATAGCACAGACATTAATGTCTGACATTTATGTCAGAATTTGTGTCGTAGTCTGAACGTACCATTACCGCAAGCCACTCGTTTTACTGCCACAGAGCACGAAACAGAGATACAAACGCGACCTTTGAATACAGTTCAGATAATTCATATTTAATTTAAACAAGGATTCAGAAAAGAGTATCCTGCTTTTCTCTTGAGTTCTAATGACCGTAACGAACTTTTTCTCTTCCTTTATTGTTGTAATCAGCTAGCAGTTTTGGCGACCTTGCTTCATAAAATGCTTGATGCCCTTTAACGTTGAATGCGATTTTTGGAAAAACCTATTTAAATAAGGCCAAGAAGTTATTTAAAAATAAATTAGCGAATTTTTTAGTCACAGTTCATCCATTTATTACCGTTAGTAATAACTGTAGTTACTTTGATTCATAGAATAAGTGTTGGGAAATGGGGAAATTAGACAGTCCTGCTGCAAGAAAACTGTGCATCTGATGTAATGAATTTTAGGTGTATTATTAATGAGCGTAGAATGTATTTTTACTAAGGCAGTTAGAGTCGGGAGAGTAATAACGTAAATAAAAACTGAAATAGAAAAGTGTAATAAAGAATATTAACTTAGTCGTATATAATGCTGCCTGTACTCTTTAACAGTAAAACAAGCGGAGAAACGCCTCAACAGCGGAAAGATGAGAAGATATCGATTCAAATATTACTCAAACTTGCATTCACGCACTACACAATGTTTTAATCGTTGTATTTACTCAGCTCATCCAGTTTCAACGACTAAATCGAATTCGTAATCTAATATGTTCAATACAGTACGTACACACTTCTGAGACTTGTTCGACTGCGACCAGGTAACTAAGAATGGGTTGGATTGTGAGACGCAAGGGATTCTAGACATTGAAAGTGTATTCTTATCAACTTGACACTAAGTTACAAATCACAGTTTGTAAAACGGTATCCAAATTAAAACAGTACTAGAATACCTTCTGAGACCGCTTACAGCAATATTGTATAAGAGTCTAAAAGGAAATGTTGCCGCTTAGCGGCAATTTTAACTGAAATGGTGCGGTAAATAATGGGTTTGATTATACTTAGAAATGATCGGTCAGTAACATTATTCGTCTTAAGTGTTAAATTAATTTACATAAGATTATTACTCATAACGATAATTGTGTAATAATTACATTGAAAGGAATGGCGTCATGTAACATTATGAAGCTCTTTGTTTTTGTTAAGAAAATAGTAAAATTGCCCGCAACCGCCACGGTCATAGTCGAACAAGACGATAAACGAAAATTCACTATATTCCTGTGGAACAACACTCTCACAACTCATCAAATACTCAACAGTTATTGCAAAGTTTCTTATAGATCTCGAATTAAGTCATTTTAATTCATGACGACACTTATCTCCAAAAACCCACACTTTCTGATACATTTATATTTACACTTTACTTTCGTACCGTAAATCTTCCACTCGGTACTTATTTAAATCATCGTAACATTCACTAAACAATTAACCTATGGTGTTTTAGAAAATCTAACTATTATTATTTATTATTATTTTATTTGCAGTCATATAAAAATAACAACAGACCGTTTATTTTCTAGCAATTATCTACAATAAAACATCGGACGACCACGGAACAGTGCAGTAAGCCTGTGGCCATAACTAATGTTTATTATTATTGATAGTCATATTATTAATACTAAATTGGTGTGTATTTCGGTGCGTGCAATAGCACATTCCTACTTTCAATTATCCGACGTGACAGTGTATCTTAATAGAAAAATTATTTTAGTATCAGTAATGTGAACAATTCCATCCAAAAATTCCATCGAAGATTTATAATAGGTATGACTAATTGTAGGCTGACGGCGACGCGCCGAGCGACATCATAGCGAGGCTCAAGCGGCGCGACATACGGGGAATCGAGTTTCCCACGGTGTGTGATATTACGGACGGACGCGAATCATCCGGCAACGACGTACTATGGAAAGAGTATCGTTCATGGTGTTGCCGCGAGTCTGTTCCAAGGTTCGTCACTTTGAAGGTTCATTCTCACTTTGCATCACAAAATGCACCAACACAACAACACAGACCGACATGCACCATAGGAAGAGATACGCAGGCCATTGGCCATGCGGGACTAATCCGCAGAATCACACATTGCGGGTAGTCATAAGAAAGGATCACGTGACCGCGGACGGTTGTAACGTGGCGGCCAGTTGTCGGTGGTCAGTCGGCGCCGCGCGCTCGCTACGTGCGCACGTCTATCCCGTATCTACCTACTCAGTACTGTTTACTACCAATGCATGTGACTTCCATTATGTTACAAAATTCACAGGTTACTTTCGTCCATTAGCGAGCATCGCCCCGTCACGTGAGCGGCAGCCGTATTCCACGAGCCGTTCACTTCAAGTATCGTCTAATCTAAACTAGCTCAGCGTACACATCGTCGACACGAACGGCTATACACATCCAATAACACTTATATAATATTACGACGAATCACACGAAACAGTTGAATTATTTTATTCTAACCATCCCTGTTTTCTTCTCTGCTCGCTGTGGATATTCATTAAAATATGAGATAACCTCTGAATTAACTAGGTATTCATTATCTAATAAACATTATCATGTGTTACTTTGACATATCAAATACGCGGCTCGAAATATTTTTTTTTTAAACTATTATTACGACAAACGCTACTTTACCCTACGAAATGGGTCGAGGTTGATACGTAACACGCTTCACGCGTAATTGTTACAAACAATGAAACGTACGAACTGCTAAAAAATAAACTCCAACAATGAGCCGTGAATGGGAACGATGAACGAAACGAAATATCTAATATCGAATCTAATCTACAGAAAACCAAAGGTAGAGTAACCTACGTTTCATTACAGACTAAAGTCACAATCATTATCATCTAAGACGTGTAGTTGTAAAGTGCCGATAGGTGAGTAAAATACTTTACAATCGGTGAAAATCGTGAGAATACAAATCAGGAGAAGAACCTTTGTGTACTAAATTTACCCTGTACTCTAGGATTATTAGTGAATATACGGTTAATATTAGTTTACGGTAAACACTTCCCGCCTTCTTGATCTCGATAGGCCCGAAGGTTCGACATGCTCAGTCATTGCTTTGAGGGAAAGCATCCTTTGATAATAAACGTCTCACAATGAATATTCAAGCGAAACCCGAAATAAATAGACGACAGCACTTACAAATTAAACTCAGTTACAATAATTGGCTTACAGTCCGGAACTATTTTCGACTCTGTTGGCAATATTTGGCACTCCGTTTAAAAAATTAATTAAATAAGTTATCAAACTATCTAAGAATATCGAATTTTATAAAAATGTACAATTGGCAGTCAATTGTTTTATGAATATCATCTATAGTTAAACAATATCACGGTGTCGACACGACGTGAACATTAACACTATAATACTGGCAATACGATCGTTTTATTCAATTTATGTCACCTAATTACCTTAACCTATATTATCTACAGTCCCTTATTGTTTTATAACATCTACTGGGAAATTATTAGCATTCGTCAATTACCGATATTGTCCTTATCATTTTAACGCGAGTACGTTGTTTATAAAATTCTAAATGTATATAATAATTTTAATGATTTCAATTTAATAAATCACCAATGTTTAACATACATAACCTACGTGTCCGAATTGCGTAGAGGACGTTCGAAACGATTATATTAACAATCGACACTATTACAAATTTGATTGCATAGTACCTTTTCGTAATACCTAAAATGACCAAATTGAGCTCTTTTATTCGAAGTACATCATTACTATTATAAACTAAACAATACAAATTATTACAATATTTCGTAACCATAATACAATCTATAGCCAGAAATGAACGTCTCCTAAATACAACTGTACAATGTTTGTGCGCACGTATTAAACAATAAATGAAAAAAAAAACGAAAACAAATTGATAAACGTAAAATCATCGCTTATTATGTATAATATGTTTACAGCGTTTCTAATATAAAAATAGTTTTGCGGATTCGGCGACAACGCAAAACGGGCAGTTGAGGTTGTACCGTTCTGTTTTCGACTATCGACGGACACAGGCTCACGTTCGAGTCTCTTATATAAAAAGACGGCTTCGGACACGCTCGCGTCCCACAGCGCCCCGCGCCCCGCCCCGCGCCGCACTCACCGCGCTCACTGTACTCATTACACTCATCGCACTCACCGCAATCGCACTCACCACTACACGCGTGCAACACGTCCTCGCCTAGTACTTCCCATCTGGGAGCTTTACATGGATCATCCGTGCCACCACATCACGATCAGCTCCCAGAACGTCTTCGGCGGCGAGTGGCCGAAGACGTAAGACGAATTTCAGAGACCCGGGTCCCCTTCCGATCCCATTTTGAGCAGCTCCAATTTCTTTTTGGCTATTTTTGAGTACAGGATGTCGATTGGCTTGGAGTTGTCGTAAAAGGTCGGCGCCCTGAATATAATCATGGCTGTGCCGACCACGCAAGCTATTGTAAACAGGAACAGAAAGATTCTATCCAGAACCATCGCGACGTACTTCCAGTCGTCCTCCACCTGCAACACACAAGACCATTAATATATATAGAGCGATGACAAGTTGTCGCACATTATGTATATACTTACACTCTCGAATTTATCTTTATTTTTCACATGCTGCGCTATAAACCTTGAGCCTTCTATTGTTTTTTCCATTTCTCTTACGTAAGGCTTTTCAAGAGATGGACTGCCATCATCGAGGTCTAAACGGCAAGGAGACCCAGGGGTTGGAGAAAACAACTCATCGTCTCCCCCTGGAGGCGGCGGAGGTGACGGAGGCATGCCCGGCAGTTCGTACTCTTCGCAACCCCACTCTTTGAATTTGCCATCCAAATCCTCCCCGCCGAAAACATCCGTGAGTACCTAAAATGTTTCGAACAACAATTATGGGTAAACATTACTTTAAAAAACCCAGAACAATATCTGGGTCAAAAAGTACAAGTTCATTTGTGTTTTGCGAAGAAAGGGAGAAAACGTTTACAACGAAAACAAAGGTGGATTGAAGTCCATAATGAGAACCCCTGGCGAAGCCTGAAATACCCAGAGATTAAAATGTCAGTTGGCGTTCCGCGGGATCGGTGTATCGACATGGCTTAAGTCGGAGCACAATTAGGTTGAAGTGAAGGTTTCGGTGCGGGCCGCGTGCCGGCTCGTATATCGCGCCCGTCCGCAGCCGCCGGGGAACATAAATAACGGGGGCCGTGCGCGCTCGTTAAGCCGCCGGCGTTCAGTAATAAAGGAAAATCGAAATGGAATGAAATTGGGCTGGATGCGATATTTTCGCGATACACGCCGACTACAATGAATTTAGAATAGCATTGAAAGGAGTATGTCCCAGAAGAGCCCCGCGGTTGAGGACAATTAAAATTGTTATTGTTGAGAGTGGATGTTGTAGATGAAATAAATTGACTAAAATAAATGCATTTGATAGGTATATTGTCAATAACATAAAACTATTGTTCATAGGAAGATTTGGTTTTATAATTACATTACATTTAATGTTACATACATAGAGGTATCGACATTGGCAATTTGGTGTAAGAAGAGAGAATAAGGTTCTCTGAATTTGTAATTATTTAAGGTTCACCTAGAATAATCCAAAATGAATTTCTCACCTCGGTTGGCTTATCGTTGTCATCGTCATCGGGTTCTTTCTCCGGTCTCTGTATACACAATATTTTGGGCAATACGTCTATAAAGATTTTGCGTACCCATGGGGCCATATGATGTGTTACGGGCGATCTAAAATTTACATTCAGTACTACGATAGTGACTACTACTGACAGTGTGACTAGCATCATTGTAAACAACAAGTATTTGCCTAACAAGGGAACGGTTAGTGACGTCGGGGGAATAATTTCTGCTAATAGTAAAAAGAACACGGTCAGAGAGAGAAGGATAGAGATACACAGTGAAATCTTCTCCCCGGAGTCCGAAGGTAAGTAGAACACGAGAACGGACAGAAATGATATGCCAACGCAAGGGATAATTAGGTTGACCGTATAGAACAGGGTTTTTCTTCTGAGGGTAAGGTTGAAAATAATATCAGGGTAGGGTTCTTCGCAGCAGGAGTAGAACTTTTCATTTCGCGTCGCTGGCACGCGCATTATATCCCATTCGACCGAGATGTAGTATTCTGACAAGTCGATTCCCATTGCTATGAGTTCAGAGTCTGGCGTCTGCTTCAAATGCCTCAAGTCCACCTGTAGACAGATATGATTAATGTAATTTTTCGTTTCCTACTGTACTATAATAGTTATATTACAACAAGATCAAAATCCAACTACGTAAGCTCTCCTAAAGGTGCGCTTCTATTAAATTTGAATTTAATGTATTATTTCGTAGTTGGTAGTCGATTTCTCTTTTCGATCTCAACCAACAATCTAAGCTGCGAAAGAGTTATTAGATTGGTACAATCCCTGGTGAACTTTGAGATAGGCGCTGTAGGGCGCAGAGGTAAGATTAGCTTTATTTATTTGAAACTGAAACTGGCACAGATTTATGGGCTTCCTTACATGGATGGATGCTTGCTTCAACATACAACTATTTCTGTAAACATTCAAAAACTTTCTATCACACCACTTTTTCATAGCTGAATATATTTTATCTGCCGCATTATTTATCGGAAGGCGATAAATATTACTTCTGACATTGTATCAGAAAGGCTTTCATACAAAGGAACTCGATTACATTTCTGTTGGAAATACTTTAGGATGAATGCATAACAAATGTGAGTATTCAATTACGAATGGTTGAACGTTTTTATCGAATAATTTTACATTTTTCTCCGTCTACTGTATTCGTCTTCGTCTAAACATTTTTCTGGAACAGCGATTCGCAAATGTTCAGGACGCTATGAATATTGCAGTGCACGTAAACAAATATCTGCTTTTCTTTTGTTCTGTTTGCCGACGTCGCACATCTGCATTTCATAATGTAAGAATTATTTAAATCCTTTTACGATATAAATATGTATACACGCTCTGAAGAAGTGATGCAAGACAAATATGAAGTATATGAAGCGTGCATTTCATTTTTCGAGTATAATAAAAGTTTACTAGGTGTTTCTGCTACACTCTCAAAATAAGTAAGTACGACAGATATTAAAGAAAACGTCTTCGCATATTCGAGCGTTTTTGGGTAGAAATTAAAAGCGGATTACCGTGTAACCGTCATAGCTCCAGGATCCGAATTTCATGAAGCAGGTCTGCTCGTCGAATGGAAAGTATTCGACGTCTATCTCACAGAACGACTTGTAGATGGCCGGCGGCTTCCAAACCACTTTGCCGTCGTGATGAAGAATCGCTTTCGTCATGATCGTCACTTCGTAATTGCCATCCGCGCTGCAACAAAACATTATATGAATAAATTCTACAGATTCTTCTTGTGTGACATAATATCGATGGTAATAAAAATATCTCGGAACACCATCGCATATAGCCATGTGGTTCCTATCTTCTAGTTTGGACCGTACGAATGTATCAGAAAGCTAATAAATTACATGTAAAAATAATACTTATATAGATCTCTTTGGTATACCCAGACACAAACCAAACAGAAGTGCTCATCACAAATCGTCCATAACCCTGGATTTCCTGCTTAGCAATCAGGATTTACCTGTAGACCAAGACCTCAGGCGATATATAGTGATATCCCTTTGATCCACACAGTAAGAACGTACTTGATGCATGTTGTTAAGTTTTGAGGTACCATAACGGATATACAATGCTATGGTGGGTACGTCGGATAACATTTGTATGATAATTAGAAAGAAAGGAAAAAAAAATATTTAGTAAGTAGACAACGTAATATACCTCATTCTTCTATTAAAACATTACAATGTAGAGATGAATCACCGTTTACCGAGAGAAATCCCGACTTACACACTGATAAAGATCTTACGCAGCACAAATACTTATTATTTGAAAGGCACGAGAGCGCCCTAATAAAATAATATTCTCGTACAAAGATAGCTTTCATATTAGCCCGTAAAAGAAACCTGTTGCTTCGAAGGTCAATTCAATGGAGCGAGCGAGACAGTTGAATGAACATTTCTAGATACAATATCGAAGTGCATATCACATAGAGATTTATTATTGTCCATTCTATATATTCTGTGACAGTTCCTTTCAACAACACATACGTTGATAGAACTATAAAGACAAAGATATCAGAGTATTTTAAAAGCTCTACTTGGTTATTTGACACAAGTGGTGTATACTTTAATTTGGTTCTCTCATTATTCTCCAGTATATATATTTTGGAGCTTTTAGAATTACCTTTGCTATAATTATCACTCATAATATAATATAGCTTATGCTTGGTAAATACATAACACTCTACAAAAAGAGCTTTTTTTGTATTTAATTGGAATAATTATTTAATAATGTCATAATTTAACTAGGACCTTTAGACATATTTTGAAAACCATATTTTCTGGTGTTAGGCAAATGGAGATCCTTCTTCATTTTAAGATATTCTTCTTTTTAAGATATTAAAAAAAATAGCAAGCTACGTTATTTATTATTTTTTGTATCAAATTTATAAAAAGCCGAGTTCACTGAAAATATATGTAGTAAGTGATAAAATTACAACGTCCACGGGTATTGTATACAGATGTAAAAGATTAGAATGGACTACCAACATTTTATCCAACTAATCTCCGAAAGCTTGTTGATATAAACACCCGCCGCTGTGTAATCCCAACAAAGGTATGTATTACGTACCATGCACGTTGTGTGTAATTGTCTCGCCTGTGTATACATTGCTGGCTGTTAACTGTATTTACTGCACAAAGGTTACAAACATGACGCGTCGGACAATGAGCACTGCTGTATTGGGTAATAGTAGTTCTGTGTTATTGACGCCCACGCTACTCGGTAGGCTCTACAAGAGAACGATGCAATGAACATGTTAATTTAAGTACAAGTAGCACTTAAATTACCCGTAAAAATGTAAGCACGCTCAACATGCTTGAATGGGTAAATTGAAAATATTTGGTTAAGTAAAAAAGACACAGCGAGTTAAAATGATGTATTTAGAAGTTCAAATTTACGCATGTTAGACTAATATTTGGTTAGTGTAAAGAATAATGCTTTTTAAAGAAAGTGTTTCACATAAACGGCGTTAAAGCAAGAGAGAAATATTTCCAACATCGCTATAAATCCATGTCGTTTTTACTTCTGTACATATATAAGTGTACCGAGTCAAGGCGAACCTTAGAGACATTAGTTTGAAGTTCGTGTCTCCATAATAACAAACCCGCTGGCCGCCTCTTTACAAAGGTCTTATTCATTAAAACTTTTCCAAAAGAATACGTAATTGCTACGCCACTGCGCGCTACGCCACCTCCGCCCTCACTATTCTTATGTAAGTTCGCTGCAAAGGTACTGAGGAAATATATGTGCACTTTAAATATCTTTTTTCTTCTATTTATCATTCAGCTGGCAGAAAGAACTTTATATGCAGTCATTCTTTAGCAAATTGCAGAATTAGCGGAGAGTCAGGGGTACTGATATATGCTCCATACAAACAATTTTTAGCGAGTTCTAGATTTTTCTCTTTTGCTTATTTAATGAAAAACAGCCTTTTGTCAAAACCATTGAAGTCCTCTATTTGGTGCCTATCTCATCAGGTAACATTGTTGCCAAATACGAACTTTAATTAACACAAAAAAAGCTTATAATACCTGATTTTCTGCCAGAACAAGCCTTTGGAGCTGATGCTGAATACCTACTATTCAAAGTACTGCCAAGATCAGGAAAAAAACGTTAATATAATGGGCGTTTATTTCTATACTAAAAGTTAGAAATATAAAGTCATATTGTGCACCTACTCGTATTATAACAAAACTACCTTCTTTGCTCACATGATTTTCATTCCATTATCTATTTTACATTTCAAACAAAACCGATATCTTTTATTAAGATAGGTGATAGACAGAGACAGCGGGAGGAGTGATAAATTTATTTAAATTTTAAATTAAAGCATCAATCTCAAAAGAAAATACTTCGACATTAGCGAGGTCGAAGGCTTAGGTAAATTGTATTATCTCGTCGACCTCTAAAAGCGTTGTCATCGCAAACTTTCTCACACCCCTGAAAATTGTCTCATAAAATATAGGTCGCGTTGTCTCCCATTATGCTAACGTGGTGCCATTAAAAATAAAGTTTACTCCGAATATTCGCGGAGAGAGCTTTTAGGGAAGTCACAGGTGCATTAACAGTAACCTCTATTCGGTTAAATTTAAAAATATTACTGGAGCGTCACGTAAAAGCGTCTATTTTCAGCGGACCCTGTTACATGCACTAGTTAAAACCCCTTTGTTTTGAGCTTAATAAATTTAAACAATGCTTCGCACGAATCAAACACCTGAATGACCGTTGAAATTCTGGAATTGCTTTTTTAGCTTTAATTTGCATTTCGCGGTTTTCCTATAAAAAACCTCAGGAATGCACTTTGAAAAAAGCGATTTGTAGTGTTAATTGCCAAAAAAGCATACTAGTGGACTAGACGAAATAAGCGTTTATTGAAAACTGCCAAAAATAACTAGTAGTTTTTACTGAAACTAATTGCAAAGTTTCATCAGTTTGCTACTTCCAAGTTACGCAGTCTGACTGCGGTTATTTTGTTAATTAGTCAAACTTTTTGCAATGCCAGTTACGTATTTATGACTTAAATTTGAGAATAGACACATCATTTATTAATTTAATTTTATTAAATTAATGTTATTTAATTTTTTAATTTTTTGATTTATTTTTTATTGACGGCAATTTTAAATGATCTCAT
>DWQT01004811.1:0-10884 GCA_018244895.1 Myscelus amystis hages
AAATCGCTTTTAGCCTCAAAAAGCTCGTAGGTCGAACACGGTAGCAGATTGCAAGCGATTTGTAACCTTAGGCGTCATCGGGCGGTCGGCATTCTGACAGGTGACTGCTACACTTTATTCCTATGCTTCAGAGAGCATATTCAGTATTCTGACCTGATTGTTACATGAAACCAATCGGTAAACCTCGTTGCAGGCGGGCTTGAAACATCAGAAAGAGAACGGAAAGGATTCAGCTAAGGTTCCGATTTATATACAATGAAATATGTATGTAGGTAGACAAAAATGAATGAAATATCAATATAGGATACCTGAACCTAACCGTGATATGCGCAAAAACTCTTCAATTTCATTTCTTCGGAATCCATAACCCGCTTTCGTATATGTCGAATTAGTATTCGGGTGGTAGAGTACACAAAATTCTTTGCATATCTCATAAATAAGGTAGCGAAACAAAATCATCTCATAAAAATATGAAGCTCCCGCATCGATAATATAACATCATGATGTTGGTTTTATTTAATTGATAAATATAACAAGGTAATTGGTCCTGCTAGTTTGTTTAATATCACATCGCTGCGGCACTATCAACGTAAACGATTACGCTACAAACGAATATAAAATGCAAGAATTTTAACATCATTAACATCTTTAATATTCAAATTTACAATATTTTATATTACATTATATAATGGGGAACTATGACAGAAGACACTTGTCCAAGTGGGAAATAATTGAGATATCCACTGTAATATAAATGTATGTATAGTATGTAATGTAGCGTATCAGCATACAATACTATGTAAAACGAATATTTTTATTACATCAACGCTCATCACACAAATATTTTTCCCGGGTTCGAATCCAATCAAAACTCTCTAACTACTCAACCAAAAGACCAGTCTAGGCCGGAGTTACATATACATACAATATGTAACTGCCTTAATTGTACAATTGCTGTTCATTTTCAACGAAACAGTGAAATCGTTTCGAGCTCGACAAGAAAATGGAAAATGCTGGACAAATTAAATCAATTTAAAATGTATTCCAACGCTCAGTATTATAAATTCACTATTGCACTATTTATGGGCGATCTCGATAATCCGACGAGATTTTAAATGATGTTGCATTCATTCCGTCCAAACTAATTCATTTGCAAACGTATAGGTAATGTTAAATAACACGTTATCTCTTTTTCAATGGTCTGTTGGAATAAATATATTTTTTTATGAATAGTTAAATGGGGCAATGGAAATGTATAGAATGATGCAGTTAAAAATGCGCTATAATCCTAAGTCGAGGTTTCTATTGGTACAATACATACAATTAGTAAATAGTTTTAGTTACTCTTAAGTATCACAATGAACTAATACTGACATCCTAACTCAAACTTGTACCAAACCTGGAAACTAGGCTAGGTACACTGCCAATGGTCATTGTATAAAATAGGTCATCACGTAGAATTTTAAAATTAAGGCCAGTTCGTTATATATGCGTTATTACCAAAATACTATGAGGCTTAACATGTTTATGGCAAGTAAATTTTTATAAAACGATCGTCGACGTTTCTAGGCCATCATGCAACATCCTAAACCCTCACTTTGGTACCATACATAGATGATACTAAAAGCGGGCCATGGTTTAAAAAGCTTCAATCTCAAAATAGCTGAAATACACAGTAGTGGCTGTCAGTCACAATCACATCGTTACCACTAGGAACCATTTCGGGAAGCCTCGCTACAGGTTGAAAAACAGAATAAAACTTTAATGATTATTTCATCTAGAGTATACACAAAAGATAAATTTATCCATTCCTTAGATAACGCTTCAGGGAATCAAGCTTGCGGGGAATTTTGTATTTTTGTGAACAGTTTTCTAAATTCACAAGTTCACAAGATTTCGAACCACGTTACTTCGTGTAGCTGGAGAATTTCCAATAGGAATAGTTAAATATTCTACGAAACATATCCCAAACAGTAATTTAGAACGTGCTGTGTGATTGTCTATTTATTTTTCAAATGCTTACAGCCCCTGTGTGTTCTAAATTTTTCGACGATGCGGTACCCATACACAAAGGCCCTATGAAATTTAAAAAGATATCTTGAACGTACAATGGCATGACAAGGAAAGAAATTACTTTATATACATACATAATACATAAATAATCCCAAGTATGCATATGGCAGAGTTCTAATAAATTTAATGTCGCTGCCTTTAATATTCAGTACCATGATAGTAGAACCTTGTACGCAAAAAGCAAATAAATGTAGAGGTTTCTTAAGCATTCGTGTCTTTTGTCTATTCGCGGGCCGTTTCGTTTACTCTGAAGCTTTTAGCGGCCGACTTTTAAACAGTCTGTCTGTTCAGAATTACTTTAGAAATAGGGAACGGGGTCTCAAAAAGGTTTTTATGTGCCGTGTATTTGAATGTTTGATGAACTTTGATGCCCTTGTTTACCATAACGGTTTTTATCCTTGTTATTTGGCAAGTATGTGGAATGGGAAGTGGGCTACATCTCAGTCTAGATCGGCCGGCTGTGCCGCGCGCACGTGGTATACAAAGCTATAAGTACTTCTGATGTCACGTGTCATACGAGGTGACGTGACACGGTGTGATGAGCGCGGTACAACCAGTTTGACGTAATTACCGTGACAGCGGTATGTCGCGATTAACGAGTATCGGTGCCGCTGTCAATATGGCCACGTGGTGACATTGTTGACGTTTCGTGTTTATCTGTGTGCGTGTTGTGTGTGATACAAACCTTCACGTGAATTGGATTATTAATGTGTGTATATTCATTCATCGTCCGAATTATTTCATCGCTATTCTATATAAACGTGTACACGTGATTTCATACTACATATTTTATTTTATCAGATTGCTAGGGAGTGTTTTGTATCCATACAGATTTTAGCTTTAGTTTTATAAATAATTTAGTAAATACAAAGATTCGCGGCGCTACGGCCGTAATGTTAAACACGTGATAAATGAAATTGCCAAACTAAATCTCAATCGTTCAATCAACTGACGCATTTGCGTAGCTACCAAATATATTGAGAAGTGTTCAATTACGAATTTATTTATAAGGTTTTAAAACATTGCAAATCTTATAGAATAAGTCGACTTACCAAAATAGTAAACGTATTATTAATAATTCACGTCAGAAAATAAGTAAACAGAGGTATTGATAGTACATTTTAAATGAGTTACATAAATTGTGCCTTTATTTAAATAAGGTTTGCTGAGAAACTAATGACCTCATAATTAAGCAAGACAGTCCTTTCGTCAAAGCCATTGTTGAATAAATACACAAAACAGACTGTATTGTTACACGTTTTGCATCAAAGGAAGGCGACGAAAGATATTTGTACGTCATCATATCTAATTAGCTCAGTGCTGTTTACTTCACTAACTAACAAGTGTCAAGGGAACAATTTCTGTTACGATTGTTCAACATAACACGTTGGAACTAAATGTGGTTCTCAATTTAAACTGTCTGTATTCATGTGTTTTTTTTGTTATGTGACGGGAAAGGATTTTCTCAGCACGGAGGCAGTTGTACGTGAAGTGGAGGGTTATCTTTTAAAGCTTACCGTTCTCTCAGCGAAGATCGGATTATTAAGACACTCGGTATAGTACTGTACTATCACTTGGTTGTCGCATAACAGCCATACTTGTTTTGGGATCGGTAGAAAACACAGTATATTTACATCCTTCTCCATTTCAAGCACATCCAAGATAAATGTTATCTCGTCAACAAGATTTACCTCTGATGGTTTCTCCATGTTTATCACTTAACTTTCGGTTTCATACCCTCCAAACTTCACTACGTAGGTGTGATTCGGCATACCACAGTATGCGGAATCAAACAAACCGAACAAGCCAATTGAGTCGTTCGTACACGGTAATACGAACTAAATCCGCGCGCACTAACACCCCCCGATACATTTCACCTGTACCTCTTATAATACATAGTTGTAGATGGGTGAAATTTTATGTAAAGTGTTATTCTGCTGTCTCACCGCACCGGCACGAATATTTCTGTTTAATTTTCGGCATTATTTTATAGCTACGCAAATAATTTATTCAGTAACTATGCTACGGATGCAGTGAGTGGGCTCGTACTACAAGTTTCGCCTTGTATGCGGCAATTTCATAATTTATGCTTGAATTTAAATCCTTCTTTTTCAGGTAATGTTTACCTGACTCATTAGGGTATTTATCATATATAGCGTGTCTTTATATATTGTTATCAAATTATGTATGCATGTATATATATACAGTGTATATTAAAATTATTACTGAGAATTTAAAGGGAGCTCTGAAGGATTTTGTTTCCCCCTACAACAATACGTACATTCACTTTTGATACTAAAGTTGCGGGATAATTTTATTTGGATGTAACAATTTTAGCAATTGCAGGAGAGATAATTTAATGCAAGTAAACACTTTTAGAAATATTGTCTGCAATGTTAAATATGCGATGATACTAACAACAAAAAATAGTCAATGTCCGCAGCCATTCACAGAAATAAGAGTTGAAAAGAGTCTTTTATAACCCCAGCGCTGAGCTAAGGCCACCTTCGCGAAAAGAAATATTTACGGACCTTAACCCACATTCGCGACGTATCGGCTGTTTGCATACGACACTTCCATTTTTAATCTGGACACGCTATAGCAAATAGGTGAACGAGAAAAGAACTTTGGAATTGACATCTTTTGAAAATATCATGTTTTTTCAAGAAGCAATCTTTTAATAAACAATACAGATTAATCAGTGTTATAAAATAGTTTATTAAAACGAAAGTCTCACTATATTATTGTAATTATTTTATGGTATAATTAAAGTGGTTTTTTTTCTCTTAAATATATTTGTCACACTTTTAATTAAAATAGATGAAATTTTATATCGACTGAGTGAGCATACTTTGATTTCACGCCGAAAATTATCACTTTCGTTAATAAATCAAACGAGGACATAATGAAACGAGAAATATAATATCGTCGTATACCCAGTAATCTATGTGACATAGTGTTTTTAGGGACAGCAAAGACAAATCAAAACGTTTTGGAACACACAATTTGTTTTATGCTTGACCTTGGTCGTTTGTGGCCATCTGCATTACGACCCTTGCCTCTTCATTTCCATAGCCGTGTGTGCGAAATTATCTGTTACATTGTTTATGTTATAGGCGTGTATTCAAATTAGGGTCGTCCCTTCTACTCTACTTACGCTAGTGATCACACCGGTGCCATACATTTTTGGAATAGTCTGGGTGAAATATTAAACGTGAGGTCGCGTCTCGGTGTGGCTTTTGTTCCGTTTTCTTAATAACGGCCCTGCAGGTAACACGGCTACGGCTTGACTGCGACCAGTCTGGAATAAAATTATAATCCCGCAGTCACAGACCAAAAATACTCGCACTAAATTTACGTGTATTTTGTCTCTGTATATAGCTGTTATCTATGTGTGTCATAAGTGTTAAGAGCTTTCTGTCTTTGATCGCACAAATATGTGTTCTACCCCAGATTTCCTCTTTACCTGATTTACCACTAAACAAACGCACTAATCACTTAGCTTTTGAGGCCGTGTTTGGACAATCCGTGTGAAAGAATATCCCGTGACCATAAAAAGCTATAGTGAGACAAAGAAGTTGTTTCCACGCCACATAAAGGTGTCGCGGCAGACGATAATGCCACGATAACAGCCCCCTACTCGCACCTCATCTCGCGGCTCAGGCAAAGCTTCTATAAGACATTTTGAGAAAAAATAGTTTCGCAAAATAAGTAAGCTTCAGACTAATGAGCTATAGCCTAAGCGTCAAGTTATAATAACGTACGCCTTTATTCTAAATACATTCCTATATTTATAATTTACACCCATATAAAGAACAAACATTTGAGGTTACAAAAATATTAGTTCTGGGTGGGAATGGACCCCAGAACCCCCGCTCAGAAGTTTGTATTTCCAGCCAATCATTAAAGTATAAGCTAAATGGCACTGTGTCGAAGTATAAGCTATAATAGTAGGTACTTTCCTGTTCTTGTTATAGTAATTACCTATACATTTTCCACAAATTTCTCATCGTTAAACGTTCTCTTTGTTATTACCAGCAATGTAAATATTCTAAGACGGAATATTTGAACTATTTCAAGGGTCACTTTTTGAAAATGGAAAACATGATTGTTGGGAAGCGTAAGATTTCAAATATTTTGTTTGTTATCTTAACCTCGGCTAGACTTATTTATGGTAGTTTTAATGAATAGAAAGCAAGCACATATTAAGAATTTAAACGTATTAAATAAAGGTATCATTATAAAACTGTCCATGTATAAGTATCAAAAGCCTTAGACGGGTTTAAATTCTTATGTGTTCAAACTTCAAAGCGACGGCCCAATGACTCGTGCTACTCTGAATACCAACAAGTTTATTCACAAACGCTCATCAGCACTATTGAATCGTTTGATCCTTTCTCTCTTATTTCGATCTCGCTAGGGGAAAGAGACGAAGATAGAATAACTAAAATGTTACTATTGAGTGTTTATGAATATGCAAGTACATTGAAATGTCTCGGTTCAAATTGACATCTGTGTTCCAAATATATTTTAGTAGAAGGTAGCTATAGTCTATAGGATCATGAAACTAATTTGTTGGAACTAAAAACTTCGTTCATTTGTTCATCATCGATCATTTTGTCGTTCATCAACGTTGTTTTTATCGTTTCATAATCAGGGTTTTTTTACCATTCTTAATTTAGGAGTAATTTTCAAGCCCAATTACGTAATAAAAGCTATGTAATGCGTCTTTGTTGTTGCAATGCTTAAAATGTACTGTACCTACCAAACAAATTGTCTTATCAACTTCCGCGACAGTAGGAGTGAATATAAACGTTAGAATGGCTTAGAACTTCTAACGATAAGCGTACCTACTACTACTGATTATTTAGCTAATAGAGGTCAAAATAGCATGCACCTTATTTCAGTTAACAACACAATTTGTAATAATATAATAATTACGATTGTAAAATCATTAGAGATTATAAGATCTCGAGGATTTCAACAATTAACTGCGAACTTTAAACACGGGCGTATCAGTAACTAAGCGGTTTAAAATCACTCTGTAAATCAATACCAGACTGAAATCATAGAATCTTGGCACTAATTTGTACCAATCAATGTTGCGTATTATATTAGTAGTACTGTACTACGACTGTAGGATTAATTACGACTTATATTGAAATGTTTGAAACGTCTAGAAACGTGTAGGCATAACGGTTCAAAATGTTTTGATATGCGTGAAATTTCCACTTGAGCGTGATATGTAAATACGTATATATTCAAGTGGAAAGAGACCTTAAGCTAAACGAAAAGTCTAGGGTCTAACCTCACTGTATACTCTCTCACGATTTGATCTGATCTAATCCAATTCTAGTCGTTGGCACGAAATTAACATCCTTTGTATCTCTATAAATATTCACATACCTATGTAGTTTCGACTTCACTAGCAGCTTACAAGAGATTTAAAATACATATAATTTCCGGATATTGTGTTACCGTTATGAGGGTGTCAAATCTGGCATTCAGTGCAATAAGACAAACGATAGTGTTATTGAACCCTACGTTTTATATTTATCAAAGTATTTTATCAAAGTCGCGGCTTTATTCAAATTGGCCTTGTATAAAATGAAAATAGCGTATATTATATTAAAACGTTGCAAAGATGAACGCTTTGTTAGTCTTCCTCTGTTATCGTATTTATGAGATGTTAATACCCTGGTTGTGATTGATATTACAAAGCTCGCTTTATGAATAATTTTACACAAGACCACAATATCAATGTAACCGTTATAATTTTCATCAACAAACGCGTATTATAATATTTTACCCTGACACTTACAATAACATTGTATTATAAAAGTACATATGTTAATTGTATTACAACATGAAAAGTCAGTATCAATAGTTTTGTATATAAATGCAATGATACCTGTAACTTTTCAATGTACCTCTACACAACTAAGCATATTCCACAACGCTAGGTCGTAAGGAATGCATATATATGCAGTAAAAGTTCAATTGCAGTAACTTTTAATGTACCCAAATATATTTAGCCAGGTTCGATTTCTATCGGGACAGAGAGACAGAAAGACTTTCGAAGCACGAACTGGTTTATATAATTGTCAAGTAAGGTCAGCCCTTCAAGGCCCAAACTCATCCACTCCTACTTAATTCACAGTATGTTTAGTATACATCAAGTCAAAGTTGTCACATTAGATGTTTAATAATAATATTCATGCGCATAATATAAATATTTGTCCTTGAGGATCGAACCCGCCGATCAAGCCAGGTTCACAATTACTAACCTACATACCGTCCCGAAATGTTATATACTCGTGGGAACAAATTATTCAGATACGATAGCACGAACTTAAACAAAAGACTAGCGAATCGGATAATACCAACTCAAATATCTCAGAGCAAGTTTGCCTGCCTTCTCGGTTAAATTACACTTTAAGCTTGAAATCTGACATTCGGATCCAGTGTTGAGGCTCTAACTTCATCCAAGTTAGACAGTTTTTCCGCTTTCCACAATATCAGAATGTCTGCTGCTCGCGTTGTACTTTGAAGCTTGCATTACAGTGCATTGCTTTATATTGCACTAGTTATTTTCTTCGCTCGCACTAAGGGAATAGGAGTTTTTCCGCCATAATAACTAATTTGACTGATTGGCGCTTCAAGAGTCCCCGAAACCGCAACTATTTATGAAGAGAGTGATAAATGCAGATACCATACCGTCATTGCGCGTGTTGTTAAAATGTGTTTTCTCCTAGCAATAAATTATTTTCAATAAAATAGCCTATGTCACTTACTCTTCAGCTCTCTCTCCAAAATATTATATCGATGAGTTACGATCAAACGGCCAACGAAACACTTTAGCTTTTATAATATTAGTTACCATGGATTAAAAAAAAATTACTCAAATCTAATAAAATAATCTTTGGAGGTTTAGTTACTTCTTTAATTACCTATGGAATAATGTATCTTGCATAATTTGTACGCACATTACATAAAAAAGAATCGTGCAAAATTTCACTTAAATTTCTTCTGTTCATCGTCAAATATTTGAATACCAAAAATCGTATTTGTTATTCGTGATCAGTATCGTAGTACATAACCTCAAATCATATGGAAGGTAATTTCACTTTGGCACGGTTCAGTGAACTCATAGATAAAAGGCATTTAAATTATTATCTGAAGCCCTGAATAATACAACATACAGTCACGCCTATGTCCTGAAGGGGAAAGTAGAAACAGGATTTCAATCTGCGTAGTACAAATTATGTAGGTATCCAAAATGATTAATTTTAGTGGCTATGCCTTTACAATCTAAAAGTAAACCAAGTGAAGTAGATTATTGCCCAGAAACAGAAACAACTAATGTGCCCATCACACAAGTGTTTGTCTGTGATGGGAATGGAACCCACAACCTCCGGTTTAGCTACCACTCTATCAGATCAGCTATCAGCTCTAATCACAAGCTAAGAGGCCAGTCATTAACATCCTCGTGATTTTCAGAGCTGCACAAAAAACTTTATATTCCAGTAGAAAAACGCTGCCGAAGGAAAAGTCAGGAGGCAGATTTATTTTCAAACTGACCCGCTCGAAATCCAGGGAACCGACTGCAACATTTTGCATAATTAACGTATTCAATAGCAATAAATTGAAAAGATATGGCTTAAAACGCTCCTGCCTAAGTAGCTCGCAGTGGCGCGGGATAACGAGGTCAGATTTGCTGCTATTGCTCGGGTTTATTTATGACGAGTTATTCAGCTTAACAGCGAATAAACGTAGTTAGCATAGATCTGTCTACAACGCGGTCGTGTCTTATTACGTCTAAACTTTGTATTTTCAAATAGCTTTAACACACGTTAGATTCGTTTAATTCAGAGTAAAACAATTCCAATTTCCCTACACCGTGAAAATTTCCTGCTATCTTTGAAATATCTAAATTCATATACTACATTTTTACTTATTGCCATTAAGACATTCTGAATTGCAACGCGTGCGAAGCCGCGGACAAAAGCTAGTTATACATGTAAACCTTCATCTTGAATCTCTCTATCTATTAAAAAAACCGCATCAAAAATCCGTTGCGTAGTTTTAAAGATCTACGCAAAGAAGGTTATATAGCAAATACCGCTTGACTACGATTCTTGCGACATCGCTCACCCAATTGATAAAATTGGACCTTAAACTGTTGTAAAATGGTGTACAACTGTGCCGCGAACGTATTACACACCACTTGAGATTCATGAGTCAGCGCTTTACGATTCTGCGTTAGTTCTAGTTTTGATAACGCGCTCTCAAACATGACCTGGTTATTGCATACGAAATATCATAAGTCTGATAGCATCTATGGATATTTCTGTATGCACTACAATATAGATTTTATAGAAAATGGTTCATGACATGGGGTTTTTCAAAACAGGCGTTAATAGAGTCCTTCAGGGCTGGCAACGCATTGGTGACGCCTCTGGTGTTAGCAATGCCCATAGGCGGCGGTGACCACTTACCATCAGGTAGCCCGTCTGCCTGCTTGCCAGTTAGAATATAAAAAAATTGCCCTGTATACTTAAAATTTCAAAAGATTTTTGGGGTTTTACAATTACATGTTTTTATTTTATTATATAAGTTTTAATGTTATAACGGTAAATAAGGTCTACGATTAGATCAGTCCAATGTTTTTGACAAAAAAATATTTAATTTGCATATAAGTGTGTAATTCGCCGCCTAATTTTACTGGCACAGAAGCGTGTATCGATTAAATACTTACATTATCGATATATCACGTGCGTTTGAGCTATTATATATATATAAACATGAAAA
>DWQT01004812.1:0-10883 GCA_018244895.1 Myscelus amystis hages
TAAACAAATAAAATAAAATCTATATATACGTATATAGATATGGATTACACTTCTTGTATCAGGCAAGTAAAGCTTCATTGATTAGGTATCTAGTACATTATTGCCAACTTTTTGTATTTATGATCAAGCAAAATCATCTTAAAGTAAACTTTTGTAAAATGTACGACCCTGACAATTTATTTTTAACATTTGGCATCGTAATAATAAACGAAAATATGTTTGTAGAAAAAAACCTTAATTGCAATTTTCACATACCTACTCGTAATTCCACTACCATAACGTAAAAAGGTTAGAAACCACTTATTTAGTTATAACATAAAGAAGATTCACAGTCATTAATTACGCTATGACAAATATTGTACGCTTTATATCTGTTAAAACGGCATTCTTTTGATATATTTCCCTCATTTATACCTCTAGTTTAAAAATCAATTAATGCTATAAATGTCCACTACAATCCATTAAAATATTTTTTTAAATAAAATATTAAAACGAAATGTATTATGGGTGTGGGCACCAAATTCAATAAAAATTAAATCTCATTCTTGTAACAGATTAGATATTGGACACTACACGTCTGAATTCGACAAGTTTATGTGTCACCAAAGCAATAAACTGTGTAAAAAACAGTCAATCGATACTTGAACTATGAACGAACTAAAATACGTGGTGTCATAAAGTAGCCGTTCGGAATCAGTGTCTCTACAAATGGAAAAACCAAATTCATTGCAGTATTTTATGCTAATTACATGGAATCCACACAAAGTTTTTTTTTTTAAGACAACCAGCCAGCTAGTTCATATTACCGCTTATTCGAATTTCAAATTTAGAGATGCGTAGGCGCACAAGAATTAGTTGGTGTTTAGCGAGGTATCTATAGTATGTTTCACCTTAGTGAAGAAACGAGGAGCGAATTCAACAACGCCTAACAATAATGACAAAACGATATTAGCATTTTCGTTATGCTATCGATATTCATGATCACAGATGACGTCATCCAATGTAGTTTATAAGTAACTTAAGGAGAAGCAAAAACTTGAATATGGTTTATGTATGGACTATTTGCTGATTTCTTTGTAACACTAAAAATTTGTACGTAAGCCCACAAATTCATTAATGAACGTATGTATACCTAATACGTTTTTTAAACTCGAATATCGTCTATCGCGTGTTGTTGGCCCACGAGTCGTACTAACAGTATGTGGGACAGAAAGATTAAATCAGTCCCGTAGGTAGATGTAGGTAGGCAGAGATTAATGTTTTTTTCTAATATAAATTTCGCTTTCCATGTCGAATTTAGTAACTAATGAGACACTACATAGTTGAGGACGTATTCGAGTGGATCTAAATCAAAGTAAGACGGCGAGATGTTTAATTAATTAGGAGAATATAAATAATTCCTGTACGACATTTATTTTAGTACATGGCCATGTAATTCATATTGGTCTGTCAATTAAATTTGACTTGTTGGTTCTGTAGCAATTTCTATCTGGCTGATGTCATTTAAAATCGATCCGCGCGTAATAAATGTGAACAAATATATAATATATTATGTATAATTGGTTCATGGCTGTGGTTACATCAGCGGCGTAGAAATTTTCATTTGTATGATGAATATTTTTGCAACTAAGAAACTGTTCCGCTATCAATGAGCTTAATAGATTCAACACATTTCTCAAGAGTAACGTTAAAATAATAATAGATACTGATTTCCAAAATGTGAGAAGCAAATTCAAGATTAAGTAATAAAAATAATAGCCAAACTTTACCTGAGCGCTTGTGTTAGCGGGTAAGGGCAGTTGTAGGTACATAGTGCAGCTGTCTTACAGCTTTCAGACCGACCCTCGCCGCGCCCCTAATTTGAGACCCGAATTAGTAATGGTTACCAAATTGCTTTTTAATATCGAACCCGTTTCTATGTGTACTAAGAGTGTTGCAAGATTTCCATTTTGTTGAACTGTAATTAGAGAATAGAACTTGGCGAATTTATATAACAGTCATTCAAAGAAAAACCTCTTACAAAATACAAAGTGTATTCTTGTCTTTACTTTTCCGTATTCTCACGCAACAATTAAAAATAAACGTAATAAAAAAATAACATTTGAACAGATTCCAAAAACATATTTCGCTTTTCGATCACTTGACGACATGAAATACTAATTTCAATACCTACGTCTTCATCCACCAATACCCACGCACATACATCACACATAACGTACATTTGTTCGGACCGAAACAAAGGTCGGTTTAATATTGAGTTACAAGTAACAAGAACAACAGTCGGACATTGAGAAATCTCTCATCTGATCGCCACGGGTACGCAGTTATTCATTGTGTTATTTTTAGTTTTTTTTTTTTTGTAACCAACGCAGGGCGCGGCCCGTCCCTAGCTGCGAGATTCGTGGCCCAACCCTAATTTTAATGGCTGCTTCGTCAGTTCCGGCTAAGTTAGTACGGAGTGGGCTTTTTATAATTGATGTAGATTAGAAATTTGCGTAACAATTTAAATCTATCTAAAATTGTCTAATGTACGTCAAACGTAATATTCCAATAAAAATAGGTATTCAAAATGATATTACCATGAAAATGAAAGTAATATAATGTAATTATTTGTCGTTTTAATAATAACCTAAAGCTTTTCCTTTTGGTAGTGTATATGAGAAGCATTAAGGAGCTAGTACTACTCGTAAATTGATTATTACTTAGTGGTAGTCGGCTATTTCTTGTTGTATTTGCACCGCTCAATCAGTATGCAGTAAAGAAATGTATTAAATTTTTTCAACGAGTATTAAGAGTCCACTGGCGTGTCAATGGGAATTACGACACGAGAGGCGTAACTGATTACTGTAATTAAATGGCAATCAATCACTTATTTATATATTGGCTATGGCACACCTATGTACGTTACTATATAGAGGTCTTATTCACATTGTGGATTTCGATATTACGTACAAATTTAGTTTGGTTTTAGTTAATGAAAATGAGCAACAACGCAGACAGTAGTGAGAAGTAATCGCTGCCGTCTTTTGTATGTAACGGCTCTCGAACAGAACACTTATTTCTGTTAGGTTATTATGATTACGGCTTGGTTTAAGCAACAATTTAATTTTAATATTTGAAATAGTAATAATAACTATATCGTAAAAATCCTTCTCCATGATATGCTATGACTCGTATTGTTATACTTAGCTATCTATATTGTATATTGCCATACGTTATATAAGGTGTTTTTTTTTATTTACTTACCTTGTACTATACAAAAAATTGCAGATAAAACAGTAAAAACCAATATTTTAGAAATGCAACGGCAATGACTGATTATAAGTATTATTTTTATTTGCCACGAAGAGTAATACATTTATTGCCTCAAGGTTATCTCATCGCCTTAAGGCTCTACGCCTTGTACGGTCACGTATGTAAATACCTGTGTATCGGTATTTGGATACTTTATAATGTAATTATTTCGTAGGCACCTACCTCTTAAACAACCGTCGCAAACGTTCTCTTGTCCCAGTTGTTCAACACAGTTGTAGTTTTATTTGGATAGCAGGCTATATAAATAGCCATTCCATCTAAATTAATTAACCGGACTCAGATTGGATTCCTGTGTCGGAGCGTATTAATACAAACTATAAGTCATCGAGCTGCACTCGCGGCCAACCCTTCCGCGCAAGCTGATGCATGAATTACGAGAGTGTCGGGCCTCATCGACCCCGCCGCGCCGTGTCCGATCGATAGAAGCTTTTTGTTATATTCAACCCGTAATTGCTGAAAAGTTTTCACGCCGTAGCGCCGGTCACGCGTATTTTATTACTATGAAATTGAATTATTTATGACGCCATGCACGACGGAGCGACCATTGTGAGCGGGACGCGGACGCCGCTGAATTTTAATATTGAAATTATGTATTTTCATACACAACCAAATATAAAATTGCGATTAGTATTGCCGCCATCGGTCGTCACGAAATGACATATCAGGGCGAGAAGCTTAATTGCGTCGGGCCGAAAGCCTTGCTCCAGATTTATGTATATCCAATCCCGGCCGCCTAATCCCGCTTCTGCCCGGGTCAATCCGACCCCGGAAAAGGTTTTCCCGGTTATTTTCCGTGGAACTTTTAATCCTGCCGAATACCGACATACATCATAGAGGATTAAGAGGTTTAAATTGGAAGTTACCGACGTCCGAAATAAATTTAAATCGGCTGGCAGTCGGTATTGTGATATCGGTGCCGATGCTAAATGGGAGCCAATTTTATCCAGCAAGTAAATCTTGTGGAGAGCCCGAGCTTAGAACATTGTATATGTTACATTGTATGTGTTATGTAAAAATATTTTATAACCGTGGTGGTATCCCTAACTTTCCTAAATTGAACAAAAAGGTGCCACAACAATATTTATTTTAAATATATCTACGAATACAATTTTAATTGAAGGGCACGTGACTTCGCTGTAGTCAAAATTAGATGTTTAAATTTTGTCATATTAATCGAATCGTGTAAATGATTAAACCTCGTGTTTAATGTTCACTTATGCTCTGTATTTAGGCTCATTCACTGTGATTATTTTTCTTGTTTCCATATTTATAGTTACTTTATTAGCGAAGATATATGTATCAAATTTAGGTATCTACACTAATTATGGGTACCTACTAGTAGTGGTGTATTATAGCAATAATACAGCTTCCCCACAGTTACGAAATTAAAATGGTATCAATAAGGGCGCAGTAAATCATACGATCCTATAGGACTGCGTCCCGACCCCTTCGAGTGGACCCTCCAGTCCTATGCCACCTGACCAGTCCACCGATGCATTTTATGTTGTACATAATACAATAGGATTTAATTTGTATCTTCTAGGATTGTTCTTGCGTTGCATTATCTTGAAATTAATATTACTGTTATCTAACCCTTAATATTCTCAGATATTAATAATAACTTTACTGGAAGTAACTAAACGAGGTTTTTATCTTAGGCGGTCATCTATTAATGTATTAGTTTTTTTTTTAATTTAACAAACCTAATTTATTGCAATGGATACAGGTAAATTTTACGTATTCAAAACAAACGTATGAGAAAAATAGACTTGTATACGGAACAAAGATTTCGGGAGTACATTGATTAAACGAGAAACATTAATTAGGCGAAGCATTATTTTCCATTAATATTTTAGGATTCACGTCAATTTGTCTGCTGCCCTGAAAGGATATCCTATGTAATAGCTTAGTGCTTATCAGTTCGAGTTATTGTACATTATGTGGGAACAATTACAGATCCATTAATCAGAGGACTGCTCGTATATTTCGCCCGGGGCTCCCGGCTTAACCCTACAACCCGCCACCCTCCCTTACCCGACGCAACTTCACACTTGATTAGCTGCGGTGACTTCAAAAAGTACGTACGCATGTTACAAAGACTTATAACGTTATTTATGAACTACGTGACAGTAGGGTTTTTCACATGTAGAGTTATTTTATTATTTATGCTAATTAATTAAACTTATTTACAATGAAACTAAACTGTAGTTTACTACAAATCTGCAATGTACATTATATATTTTACTAATTACGAGTTATCGTCGATAAGTGCATATATTTTTCCGGCCATGCAATTCACCGCATTTGCATTTAGCTACTGATTGAAATGTGTAGTAAATAAACAAACACTCGAGGCATACAACTCAGTAGGTAATTATAGGTAACAACACAACCGTGACTGATTTATCAAGATGTACTTAACGAGTTCACTCCGCTCCGAGATGGAATAGAAGTACCTATAGGTACCTGTTACATAATCGTTTGCAATTGACTTGTCTCTTAATTTTGTCATATATTTCTGTATTTACACGGATTTTGGGACGTAAGTATTACTGTCTGCTGCACTTGGCACTTGTGTTAGATTTCCTAGGCACCTAAATAAAGTGTTCACTTTATAAGATTAGACTCGTATTCAGCTTGAAATGCCAAAAATGCTTCGTACTAATAACAACAATATTTAAAAAAATGCGTGAATATGATTTCTTCTATCGGCTCTAAACCTAAAACCTAATTTAGTTCGTGTCTAATATAAGGGTTTAACTACTAGGTGCAAGTATATACGGTACTAGTGACTAGTGATGTACACGGGGCTGTGCGTGCGGCCTGGACACGGAATTGGTACGTTAATCATTAATCAGCTGGCTCATTTGTAGCCGCCAAAATTATTTATGCCGCCGCGTGTTCGCGCTTGCGTAGCTCTTTAAAACGCCGTTAGCCGTCTGGATAACTAATCCTGTTTAGATAAACGTTACGAAAACAAAATTCATTCAAGCTGAGATATTGCGATTCGTTGATTCGTTTTGTTGCTGATGAAATGGTGTTCTTGAAATATTTATCGCTTGACGGCAATTGTAATCTTTTTGTTAGATACCTGTTCCATGTACGGACTTGCAGCCGGGAGAACGAATAGTTAGTAGGTGACTGAAACAACATTCGGTTCACGGATACGTTCTACTTCCTACTTATACCTACACGTCAATCTCCCTTTAAAGTAGCTAAATCGGATGATGATATAAGTATACCTATGTATTTAATTTATAGTATATAAAGTATTTAATTTATAGTTCTTTAAAAATTTGTTGTATTATCAATATCTTAAAATTTTTAATTTAGCAACGGCTACTCGTTAACAATACAAAATACAAAGTTCATTAATTCAAAATATATTGCGCAAATTCTTATTGAAAACTTTGTACATTAATTTTTAACCCTTCGTAATTGTAAACATTCCTAAAGTTGGGTCGATTCGAGGGTCGAATAGACCCGCGCGCTCTATATTAAACCCTACAACAAGTATTTCTGTAAATAATGACCCAAAATTTTCCACAATATCACTTAGTATTAAGTTATTCACGTATTTTTGGAATTTAAAGGGGTAATAAATGTTAAATAGCAGAAAATAGTTTGCGAAGGTCACTTTATGAGCATACCAACATTAAATAGTAGTAATACCTACATTAAATTCTTGAATAAATTAGCTCCAAATTAATTAAAATGACGAGTATAAAATGGATTTAACAAAACAATTGTTGCCTTGACAAAAATATTTCGCATTTATAACGTTCTTCAGTGATTTTTATTTAAACTATGTATTTGCTGTTAATTATTCGCATGAAATTAAGTATCCTAATGAAATCCAATTAGAATGAACATATATTCTGCGAATAAGTTATGACGCGAGTTGCGTCAGATTACCCACACAGACTGGTTAATTTAAATCTTACATTATTATTCCTAAAGATAACGGTCGCATTTTCGTAAATATGTTGAATATGTGTAGACTATGTGGAACTAAATATACACATAATTTAGGTGGGTGAGGTGAATGTGTAATCTTGTCCACAATCTTAGAGCAAGGCCGGTTGCCTATTGTCATAGTTTCGCTTAACTTAATTATGTACATGGTTTAACCTCGCTTGATCGTCGATACAGGTGAATAATGCGCTTAACGTATTTAGCAAGTTAGGAAGATAAATATTTCAATTAATACAGTAAGGCGGGTTCTCGCTGGGTGGGCAGTAATTGCTCTAATTACGTCAATGCCACAGCGTTACAAGCTATGAATTATTGATGTACGACGAGTTGATAAACGATCATCGCTAATTTATCTCGATTTTTAATTACGTTGCAGAAAACGAATACTTTTTATTATGATTTTTTATTATGAACTCTAGGTATTAGGTTCATCATTTGTACATATGTGAAAAATTAATTAAATTATTCACGACTGGTTTTCCCATCATATTTAATCAGATTAAAAGGTAATTAAATTTGCATCCAATGACCTAAGTAGATACAGCCTTACAGCTTGTTTCTATTTTATTTGGATGGCCGTTACAGACAAATCTTCAAATATGTCATTGTATGTTTACGTGTTTTAGATGCTCGCTTGAATATTAAAAGGGTAACTTCAAGTGGACGAATAAAGCAATCCGGAGCTAAAGGCATCTCCGAAATGTCTTAGATTAAAAATAGAGTATTATTGTGTTAAAACATAGACAGTTTGACTTTGAAAAAGCTTTACTGGGTGAATTATTACAACAGCTCCAAACTTTTTAGTACGTTAATATATTTCGTTCATTATAATTAAATTTTAGCACCGGAAATCCATTGTATTAAATTACGTTACCCATAGGTGCAAACATATTTACCTCTATTCGCCACTAGATGTCACTGACAAATTTCATTGTTATACAATGTACCGCTAGATGGCGTAGTTATAAATACACTATCTCCTTTTGTTACTGTTATTGTTTGTGTTTATTTTTAAGATTTTGGATATTGTAACTGTAAGCATGATATAAACGAGATTGTTTTTTTTATATGAAGAGAGTAAGAATTACTCTGGTAGCAGCTAGGTACCTACATCTTAACGTTACCTACTGACCATAGACATTTGCAACCGACCTCATAAAAAAACTGTTGAAATGTTAGTTATTAGTTAGTTAGTGTTAATGTTAATTATTATTTATTCTAGTGTTAGGTATCCATTATCTTACAATCGAATTTATCTGTTTTTCGGTCTATCCCGTTAGAGACCTGGACTGATAATAATAATTCATTGGTTAGAATTTCAAGAATAGGCTCTTAATAAATCAATCTATCCATATTGACCAGTATCTAGTTAGCATTATTTAGTCACCGTGCTTTCAGAGGCTGGCCGCAAATAACACAGTACAGAAAAATATGTAGCCTGACTTTGAGGTAGCAGGTACCTGTAATATCGGCTTACAATACCTTTAGATGATATTTATAAATTAATACGAAATGAACTAGTAATTTAAGTATAGTAATTTTGTTAATAATTTGTTGTTTTTGCAACAAAAGTCCCAATTCTCTGTAATATTTCTTATTTAATAATTTAGTTTATATGAATATTATTCTTAGAAATAATTAAAATTAATCTTCCTTTTATTTAAATACTGTCCACATACATACATGCAAAATGCAAATCTATGTTTATAAAACGCTTTTATGACGAGAAATAATTCCATCCAGTAGGTAATTACACAAAACCTGTATTATTTTCAAAGATATTTATAAAACTATATATTTAAAACTGCTTACAAAACTTTTACGGGTTAATTCTACTTGCTTTAGAATTTTAGACATTAATAAAACGCATTTTGTTATTAACACTAATGATATACGTAATCAATAACCACCTCAATACAACAGCGAAGTGTGCTGTCTACAATTTTGAGACCTGTTCACATTTTACAGTACGCCATATTAGCTCTATCATAGAGGAATAATAATAATCCATACAGGGGTTAGCATGCCCCTAAAAATTAAAAATGGCGGCAAGCGAGACTCTCTCGATTGGTGGCTATAACTCATTCCGCCGCCGCCAGGGGCGCTGCGCGTCATTTGTCTATGTCACCCCCGCCCCCTCTTGGAATCTACTCGAGCAAGATGTAAGGGGTGTTTGTGACACTAGCTGGGAGTACTGTAGGTACGAAATACAAAATTTATCTGAATAACTAATGGTCATATTAAAATACTTTAAACAATATCTCGAAAGTAATAATTACCTACCTATCTAATAAATAATAAGTCATTGAAATTATAATTTTGACACTCATACCTTAATATATTAGTTGTCTTCATAATATTATCTTTTAAACTCTCAGTATTTTTGTTTTATTATTGTCACTAAATCTATAAAAAGGTATGTCACTGTAGTTTTGTTAAAAATAATGTTCAAATTGGTAAATCATAATTTCATAATTACGTACGAGTAGATAGTACATATCTATGTATATTATATAATAATAGCATCAGCAGAAACCCAGCGATTAGATATCTATCATGTTGGATTTTCCATTTAACTGATACCTAAGAGGATGAAATATCTATTCTGATACGTCTAATTAGCTCTTCCGTGTCACCTCTGCATAAGTAATCTTAATCTATGTTTATGAATACATGAGGTCATAAGTCAGAGGGACAAGTTCAACCACTGATTAGGTTTCCGTTACAAATCAGTTGAACAAATGCCTTTGGAAAATTATACGACTAAGTTATAAGGACCTTATTTTTTGAGTATTAAGATACAAAATGCGATAACACATCACACTACGTTATTTTGTGAAATGTAGAGTTTCGGTAGGTAAATCTAGTTTGCGTGATAGGAGGCAGTATCAGACGCAACGCACGCACTTCACCGAAATTATTTTAATAAACCACGTTGGGTGGATGTTTTGATTTTTTTTTTCCCAACAAGGAAGAAATAGGAAAAGTTATTTCATTGCATAATTTTACCATAGATTCCGTGTTTCTTTCAAATGATGAAACGTGTTTATTCTTTTCTTACAATTTCGTTTATTAATATACTATATAATATACTTTTATTAGGCACAATATTATTAATGTGCAGAAATATTCAGTTGATGAGTTGGGACCTGGCTGGCCAATGGTAATAACAAAATCTAACAACGTACAGATACATCACTGATATTTTGAAGTTTTACTTTCAAAGATGTCGATTTAATCAAGTTTTTCATACCAAATCGTTTAAGGAGAAAAGCTTAAAACTTCAATGACTCTAGAATAACCATAATGTGTTTTTCTAGTAGCCATGTAGGTCTCACTGCAAGGGGAAGATCTTGCGTCTCTTCTGTATCCAAATTCAATACTTGCTTGTGCTTCATGGTCCTCACAATTATGCTCAAATACCAAAAAAAATGCCCAGTGAAGCAATTGGGCATTGACAATATAACAAGAGTAACATAATCACTACATAGTTTCAAATAAAGTCGCTTTCTCTGTCCCTATACCTATCCCTTTGTATGCTTAAATCTTTAAACTACGCAACGGATTTTGATGCGTGTTTTTTGAATAAATAG
>DWQT01004813.1:0-10883 GCA_018244895.1 Myscelus amystis hages
TTTGAATTTGGTGCTCGTATTCATTTAAGTGCTTAAAATATAATTATTTGTTTAAGGCTTAGAACCGAATGTTAATATACTATAAATATGTAATGACTAAGAAATATTAACATACATATTGTAGTGTATTAATTAAAGATAAGTACTTTGACTTTCGTTGAACTTTGTAACACTAATATTAAAGTCATTTATTTGATGTCGCATTATTTTGAAATGATATAGTTAAGTGTAGTTTGTTATGTAAATGCTTATCTCTAATGGACGTATCAATCAACCATTATTACATTCAATGCGACCCTCGTATCACCTGTCAACTCGGTGGTTGTCCCAAAGTGGGCGCCGTACAGAATAGTGTCGGAATTTCATTTCATAGAATGGGGTGGCTCGGCATTGACTGTCCCATTTCCCACAAGGCTATCTAACAACCTTGATGAGCATTTTCCTCGATAATACTCGTTAAATCACACTCGCAATCGTCAATCATTCAACAGCTTGATTTTAAGAAAGCTTTGCCAGTTTGTGCTCAGACTTTTGCATTGGTAACAAAATTTTTATTGCTCTTATAATATGAAAACTTATCCGCGTATTAAATAGTTGGTACTTATTGAGTAACTGACTGTAGGTAATGTAATATACAAGTGACAAACGTAAATATTTCACCTCTACATTTTATTCGTTTATATAAAGTTTGATATTGACTTAGAATGTAGTCGTCGAGTTCTTAATTGTAAGGATCTCGTAACAACGTTTATACGACGAGGGCATTATCATCCGATTAGCGGAGAGGCCTTCCGGGCGCAATCTCGCTCGGCCCCCTTTCATCCAATTACACGAGTGTGAACCCAATGGGATTACCCGGGAAATAGACGGTCCGCCGTACCGCGCCTGACTTCAATCAAAGCGCATTCATACACATATCGATGCTATAGGATTAGCAAACGTGTGCTGCGATTACATTATGTAACAACAATACAAGCTTTGTTCAACGGTGTATGTTGCATTACACTCTTATGGTTTCATATCGTTTCGTTTAATAAGGTATTATTGAATAGACATATACAAATGCCTCCGGACAATTATTTGTCCCTAAGGCTGAGGGACTAAAATAACATCGAAAAGTGGTCGGTCGAAGTACGAAGTTGTTTCTTGTAACAAAGAGGGTAGAGCGGTCTCTTTGTTGTTAAGTGGCAGCGAAGGGGAGGGCGCGCGGGGTGCATTTAGTGCGGCATGAATAGCGGGTAACTGCACTTCGTCAGCCGTCCGTCCGGGAGTAACAACCCGGGACTGCAGCCGACACCCCCGCGGTCCACGCGCGCTTCTCGCCACCCGTGTTCCTCCACCTGATTGTACTATGACACCCACTAGATCACTGCAGGCACCGTGTTAATTTGTTTGCAATATGTTTTGAGGCTCTCACTGAACATTTTTATATTACGTAGGTATATTTCATTATGTACCATTTATTCAGTTCTATTCGATGGCCATTGTTAATGATTAAAAGATTGTGATTGCCGCTTACCATCAGATCACAAACTTCACAATAAACTGTACTCATTAGTTGTTTACAATAAGTTCATAAATAGGTCATTGGTTATTTGTTGCATTACCTTGCAATGTCATCGATCTATGTAATATAAAATAATGAATTTAAATCTCCAGTTAGTATTGGAATTCCGTTAATTGAAATTAAAAATTCTATCCTTACGGATTACTTGGTTGCGCATCGAACAAAAGTGTCACAGTAAATGATCGCGCACACGGCGGGCAGCGGGGAGTGGCGGTGAATCGGCGAGTCTACATGACGGGCCGCAGGATTGTGTAATTACCGTAAAGGAAGTGGACCGTTTAGAACAAACAAAAACGCAGGCGACTCGATCAGTGGCGGGAACAAAAGGGCGGGTGTAATTTGAAACAATCGGCGGCGGTGCAGAGCGGGCGCTGGCGTGGGCGCGCTCCCCGCCGACTATTGATCTGACGAGTCGCGGCCGCCCGCCGCCACCCGCCCGCCCGCCGCCCACAGCGCCCACTGCGCCCGCTGCGCCCTGGCGCCTCGGAGACCACCCTACCCTCGCCCGTTTTACTTCGCATACAACTCGTATTTTAATTGCAAATCTGCCAGATAATGTGCAAATAGATAACGGTATTATACTTGGCTCGCTAACTAATTATGAAACGCTATTGAATTACTGCCTTTGCATAAATTTCAAGCTCTTTTAACTCGTTACTGACTTTATCAATACTTGTATACTGAATTCAGAAGGAGTTTGGGAGGTAGCTTGTGACCTAATTTATGTTTTGTGAAATGATTCCCCGTTGTCCGACGTTCGTATTTATTACCGCGATATGTTTCATTTAGAGAGCTAATAATTCTTCAATTGTTTACGGTATAATATTTTAAATGTTTTATTAACAAAAAATAAGTATTCTTATTTAACAGAGATTTAAATAGAACTTAATTAACAAAAAAATGCCGCAGTTTATCTATATACTGTTATACAGTCCTTTGTATGAAAGTAACGGGCTAAGAGCAATCAAGCAATTGCTGTTATAAGATTAGAACTATTAGAGGTATTAATATAGAATAGAAACTTCCTGCATCCATTGATTTATTGATGTCTGTGGGCACGCAGGGAGTTGTATAACGACTTTATAATTCCGTAATAGAGCGCAGTGCTACGCTTGTGTACTTTATAACACGTCTCGACTGCGGTATTATGTTCCCTGATGCCATTTGTAGCACGCCGACGAATTAGAAAACTTTGCTATTATAAATATGTAATGTTACCGTATACACTTGTTGTATAGTTACATCAAAACATGATGGCACACAATGATTGGTTAATGGATTAGGTTATTCAATTAATATGGTGTAATTGGCCCGGAAATTGCAATAGGACACAAATTGTTGTTAAATATGAATGTGAGTTTTATTATAATGATGAATGTAAAGAAATAAATCATAATTACCTTTAACAAAAGTAGGTTTTTCTAATTGCCTTTTGTTAACTTTAGTATTTGAAGTTAGATATTAAATTCATTAATCATGTTTTGTAAAGGTTTGCGATATCATTTTGCAAGTTCGTTGTCTTTCAAATGTCTAAACTTAAAGGGCGTCTAGAGAGCGACGCAAAGTCAGCCAGAGATAGTTTCGCGACCTCTGTTTATGAGATTCAATGGGACCAAAATAGTCTACGCTTCAGTCTTAGTTTATCTTAACGTAATCTCATAAATAGGAATCCAAATACTGTTTGAAAGTGGCAGACGGTGTTCTAAGCTGAGAAACTTTTATCGTTCACTATGGACAGGTCTCCCTCCGGTAATCATAAAGGCCTGAAAGATACTTCATCACGAATATATTTACTTGTGTTTTGTATGTTTTACTTTATCGTTATTTTTTTAAAGACCTTACATAAGTTATGGCTAATAACAGTATTAGCCATAACTTTATATTTATACAGATTACATTATACAGAATAAGAGTTTTTTTTTGTGTCTGATAAACGACGCGTAATCCGAAATTCGACCAACCGTAGTGACAATAATATAAGATAAAAAGTATATACAATTGTAATATTTAAATGTTTATACGTGATGAAGTGTGTAGCAATGTTGAAACGCGCATAGAACTGATACGAGGTGTAGAATTTATTAGCCATTGCTAGTTTCATTTGCAAAAGTTTCACGAGTGTTGTGGTGCTTTGGAGGGCGCGCTGAGGACCGCTTGCCCAGTTATTGTCATTACGATAACAGTATTGTATTGATGCTGTTGATGTTATAAGTATTGTTAAATTGACGCAATTCTAATTAATGAACTATATACTTTCGCAGTGACAATGGAACCGAGTAAAAAGAAAAAAGGGAAGAAAAGATCAAGCTATTTATCAAATATTAGCGTTTCTCAGCTGATGGTCCAGAGGGAACGGCCTCTTGATGATCTTAAGGTATTCAACTCTTTGACGTTTTGTATTTATAATGTCCTTAAGCGTTTGTTTCAATTTGACTCTACAGTGTTTATATTAATTGATTTTTAATAAATATTACAGTTTGATTGTGTACTTACTGTATCGCATGCTTTCAATTTCAGTCCCAATCGCATGATCTCGAGGTGAAACCGACGGGATCGTCGGGGACGGTGGCGCAACGTCCCCCAAACCTGCAGAGTCTGTCCCAGTATCAGTCTCTGCAACCAAATATGCATACGAGCGTGATAACACAAGAGACGGAGATTAAGCAGGAAACGCAAATACAAAGAAGCTCCCACTACTTAACGGTCAATAGCGGATGGATAACGCATCATCAGGAACATTTAGAAGCGGTGCAGAAACAGAACCAGTCGACGACCAACACCTGCAACAACCACCTGCAGTCCTCGTTGAACGTCGGCTTGCCAGTGTTAGGGACTAACGGTCAAATTATTGGTGTGAATACAGGGTACAACAAGCAGACGAGCAATTTAAAAAACGTTGCCGAAGAAAAGAAAGACATTCAAGGACACACCCAGACCCTGAAAACTCTGAAGGAAGATACAACACAAGTATTCTGTGGTCTTAATCAGGCCTTGACTCCTGAAGTGATGCAAAAAATTAATGAACAGCAACAGATTTTTATACAACAAAATCAGAAACAAATTGACGTTATGAAAGGGTTTAAGACACAACTACCTGATACTATAAATTCAAATAAAACTCAGATTCAAAATCAATACGTGCCACAAGGTCAGTTAGTAATACAGAATGGGTCAGTTGTTAAAACAAATTCAGCAAAAACGCCTCCGTGGCAAGTGAAGCGCAATGATTCGAACACCTTAACAAGTCCTAGTCCTAAACTACTGAAACAAGACAATACAGATTTTGATGATTCGAGAACTAGCTTAGAGGATGCATCGGCTTTGTTCAATTCCTATAGCGCAAACGACACTGCGATGTGTCCCCGAGTACCACCGTTACCGCAACATTATAATATAATGAATCAACAATGGCCAGCGGCCGAGCCAAACAAGAAGAAAACTAAGTCCAATAGTAAAGCTTCTAAAAAGAAGGCAAGTCCCACAGAAAATAAGATTACGTTGTACGGCAATAACGGGGTTAAATTTATGCAGGAATCCAAGGGTAAAAGTTCTGACGAAGTCATAAGTAACAATGTACCCTCATTCATGGAAGATCCTACTGGATATTTGGCACAACAAACGGCTTTGCTAAATAATACAATTTCGCGACAGGTTGGAATAAATTCTTCTTACGACGCCCTGCAATACGAAAATTCCAATAGGTCATACGGTGCGCCAATACAAAATGATAAACATTTAAAGAACATCAACAAAGTATGTGAATCTATTAGTGTTTATAGAAGTAATGTAGTGCCAAACTCGTCACCGTCGCCCAACAACACTCCTGACAGCAGTTTAATCCCTGACAAAAGTACAGATTCCGTGTGCTGTAAAGGTTGTAATGTTTCATACAAAGGACACTGCACAGATTTTTCAGATAGTCAAACGCGAACAAAGTATTTGAAACAGGGCGTTTATACAGTGGAATTGGACGGCCATTCGAGCACGTTAAGTCCCAAGCATAGCTTTGATGACAACCCTGTAACGTCATCTACATTTATTGAGCGCAATCTTATGATGAACGAAAATTGTGGGCCTATTCAAGCCGGCATAGTCAGTACTAGCAACGTATCGCCCACTGAGACGTTGCAACCGCCGGAACCTTCACCCACATTATCCAATAGTTCCCGAAACACCGATACACCGCATAGTAGCGGAAGTAGCAATTCCCAAATGCAAAATAATTGTACATTCCCCCTACCGAGTCCAGCTTACTCGAATCCTGGTTCATGTCGTGACAGCTTAAACAGCAACCCTTCCACACCGAATAGTAGCCAGTCATATCCTTATAATTCACCGGGACCACCTAGCAGCCAACCTGTGTCTGTCAGTCAGATGATGCATTTCATACAAAACCCGAATGTTACCAAGACTCTTATGGATGTAGATAATATGTCAATGGTTGGGATGAAAGCTACCTTACAAAATCCTCATGAAATGTATAGACTAGAGGGCAAGAAAAGATTTGAGAACACAATGCCCGGATATTGCCCGCCGCCGCACCTAGGAGGCGGACCGGCTCATTCTTTAATACAGGCGTGCTACGTGCAGACATTTGTGACGACTATGGCGAGTGGGTTCTCGGTCACAAGAGACACAGTCACATCAGTGCTGGCAGGTAAAGCTAATACTGCGACCACTTCTATAAATGCTTCCCAGGCAAATTTTTTTAGGCCACCGCCTCCCCCTAGCGTCAATTTAGCGACTACGTACGCTATACCCAATAACCAACCGGACCCATTTATAAATTCCGTCAACCTACCGACCAGCTACCCGTTGCACATCGCGGGTACAACAGCTCAGAGTATGATATCTAAATCGCCTTTAGAGATGGTGCAAAATGTCATATGCAGTATGCCTTTAAAACCGGACCTAAGCAATGCTCAGTCTACAGTATTATCACAAATGGGCAGACGAAGTTCTCCGGGGCAAATCGTTATTTCCTCAACTGGTCAAATACTCGTATCGAATAATCAGATGCCGCCGCCACCTCCCAAACATACAACGACTATGTCAGCGTTAAGTTCGAATCCCGTAACGAATGTTACTACATCGATAACACAGGTAATTCCAGGAGTGGGAGGCGTACAACCTCTTGTAAATCAATCTACCGTGGTTGTTAATGCTTTACCAGCTCCGTTTGTTTTGCAACAGCCAATGATGGCTGTAGACGGCCAAGTTATGCAGCAAAATCAAGTGATGCCACAAATAGTAACAGTTCCTGGGCAAAATGTACCAGAAGCGACACGACAAATCGAGGTTAAAAATAGTCAAAATTTCGTACAAGGAGTTGCTATGCTTTCACCAGAGAATATAAAGAAACGTAGTAAGAAAAAGAAGGGTCAACCGACCAATATTACTAACGTTTTACAAATTACGGCACCTCAACAGAACCCAAATAACATAATGATGCATACTTCGCCGCAACACAACACAAGTCCGCAATTTTCACCGAGAAGTTTCCAGTTATCGCCTACTAATAACATATCGCCGACTCCGATGCTGCAGGCGCTAACTATTATGCCCGGTAAGTCCGGAACACCAGCGCACATTGTGATGAACGGACAAGGGAATTCGAGCAACTTTGGATCTCAACAAATCATCGCAAACACGTCACCATCACAGCAAATAAACCTCTTACAACCTGTAAATTTAATTAACAATGCTAACAACGTGATGTCGAATTTCCCTGCTTTCCAGCAGTTTATAGTGCCAAATCTTAGCGGCATGGTAATGACCGCCGATGGAACGATTATTCAGGACAATTCTACCGGAATGCCTATGCAATTGCAAATACAAACAGTTAACGGACAAAATGTTTTGACCCCTGTGCAGAATCCTGGTGTTTTTACCGCAGGCGGGAACAGCGGTGTTGTCATCAGAGCTCAGAACCAGCAGGGAAAAATAATTCAGTCACCGCACAGCCCGGGTGCGCAGTTCTTATCGCCCAATAGCCAAGTAATGATGAGTAGTCCAAATTTTAATAGTCAATTGAGCCCTCTACTCGCAAACTTGAGTCCAACAAACGTCACTTTCAACACTAGTCCTCATCAGGTTCGATCCAGCAATGTTCAGACGCAGGAGTTCATACAGACCAATCAAATGGGGCAAACGCTGATGGTTCCCCTGTCTCCTAAGCAAGTAGCTTCCACGAACAACAACCGTAACTCAACATTCGTACAACAAAATACGACCATAGTGCAGCAACAAACGACTTTAGTCTCGAACGCTCGGACCCCCCAGATACCTTCTATGGCGGCTAACCTCCAAGGGAGCAACTCTTCGAGGTCCAACATGGACGCCAACGCGATGTTGGCTCACAAGCAAATCGCCGCTCAGAAGGGTCGCAGCCTCGTTCGGGTGCTGGAAAATAATCAAACCGAAGATCCGAGGGAGGAGAGACACACCTCGCCGTTCGGCCGCGCGCAGGCGAGCGCGGGCGACAGTAAGACGGAGAACGCGGAGGCTTACGAGTCGGAGAGGGCGGAGGCGGGGACGGCGGGCGCGGCGGGCGCGCACGTGCGGCACTCGGTGTCCACGCAGACGCTGGTGAACCGCGCGCGCGGCATGTCGCCCGGCGCCGCAGCGGCCGGCAGCCCGCCCGACACCACCACGCACAGCCCGCTGGGCGCGTTGGAGCCGGCCGCCAGCCCGCGCCTGCGCTGCCTCTCCACGCAGGCCGACTACGCCGACACCACCACCGAATCACCGGAGCCCGCGGACGCTAACACTTCGGTCAGTTCGTTTTTCTGTCTTCTGTCAGTATACGCTTTTTGTTACATCTCTTATGGCTTTAAGCCTTATATCTAAATTTTAATAAAGTGTACTATATTTTCCGGCAATTGGTCAGCGTGGTAGATTATGACCTAAAACCCTCTCGCTAACAAAGGGGATCCGTGTTTGGCAGTCAGAAAGTAAAAGTGTCGTCAAATAACATATTTGCAGGCAATGGTTCAATGCGTATCCAGCAGCGAGCAAGATATGGCAGACTCTAGAGAACGGGCCTGGCCCCAGCCGCGCAATGAACTGGGCGCCGATAATGAAACACTAAGTAAGCTTATTTTATATTTAGATTCAAATTACATCATACACATTGTGCTCCCAATTTAAACTATAGATTAGTTTTTATATGTCGATGAAAAAGTTTGTCTAACTCGTTTTCAGATCTGATGTCTAATATGCAATCGATGCGATCGAATCGCATACATAATACAGTGGAGTCGAGCGAGATACAGTACAACCAAAGTATGGCCTCGTCGATAAATAGCCAGCATAGTGTCACTGCCATGACGCCCGACTACTACGAGCGCTCACAAGGCTACAAGCGGAAGAACGAATTTGGCGACGGGGCGACGTACAGAGCGAGCAAAACTATGAGAACCAATTATAACATGGTGCTCGGCGCGCCCAAAGACACAGATTACGACGGGCTGGCCGCGGCGGCCCACGAGAAGCAGCTCGGTAGACATTACGCGCCCTCCGGCGCCGGTTCGGGCTCTTCGTGCGTTCAAAAAGTGTACAGGCATAATAGTATAGGTTCCGGGGACGGTGAGTACGCGTCAACTTTATAAATATCTTGCTTGAAACTTTTTGCTGCCTAATAAAAACTTTTTTAATGCAGTTTCAATGTGGGGACGCTATTCATCGGCTTATGTGTGTTGACGAGTCTATTAATATACCCACCTTCGATGTATTGCAAATCTGCAAATCTGCAATTGCAAAGAATATGCAAATCTGATTGTAATTGTGGAATCTTATGAGATTTGCTACTTGCACACTGTGATAAAACTTTATTCATTTAAACAACTCTACTTGTTTTAATATATATATTGTATATAATGAGTATGTATTTTCAATTGGTTTCACAGACTAATTCGGCTTTAGACAACGGCTAGCTTTACCTAAATGAATAAAGAATATTCAATCGCATACAATGTGTAATTATCATTAGCTTAGACCTGTCGACAAAACAAAAACCAAATCTTTGCGTTCTACTAATACCTCCAGAACCATTTCACGCTTCGGTCACAGCTAACAAAATTCAAAATTTATAAAGTGTTGTGTCTTGTATCGGTTTTTGGATTAGCTCCTGTCAGCGATTAAGCAAAATTGATTGTTGTAATGTAAAATATTTACCGCTGAATAAAGTGAAACTGATGTGTATTGTGGTATATTTCAGCTTCCTCGTAATGCGATATTATTGCTCATTGGTTTTCTTTTGGTTGGGTTAATACAAGATACAGCTGTTAATAGCGGTGTACTGGAAACTAATCGGATATGACGTGCGTCGTTCGCGCGCCCTCGCTCCGGCTTTCTGTCGCTTTCCATTGCACCACGCTCGAAGTAACAAAATTGGCTCTCCAATTGGGATTCCATTACTAACGCATCACTGTAAAGCCATCATCATTTCATCCGTTCATCATTGTAAGTACGGCACTTTCCCATATTACTGTTACTTCCTTCTCGAGTATTGGGAAAAAGTACAACAGCCTAGTATTATTGTCTGAATAAATCTAAAGGTACATTCATACAAGATCTGTAAGTTGTATTTTTTCCTCAACACTGATTGTTATACTATTGACTATTAACAATAATTGATACATGTCCTGTCTAGGTTGGTTGTTTATATTGTCATTATATTGCTACAGAATACATTGAACTACATGTTAAAGTATAATGTAACCCACACTTTATTCACTATTTAAATATTATCTAACTCATAATATATGGTTAATTAATTGTAAGAAATAGCAGATTCACAGTTCTTTGCTTAATGTCCTTGTCTTCATAATTATTATAATATATAATAAAAGGAAATCTTTATTGTACTATATTCAATACCTATGTAGACAAATTGTAATCTTTCAATCAATCAATATCAATAATTGTCGTTGGGAGAGCTCATTTCATCGTTGAATGCCCCGGAGACAGACTCGTGGAAAACGAGCGTTTGGATTAACTGATTTTGGTGATCGATCGATAGATACCAAGAGCGAGGAGGAGTGCGAGGGTGAAGGCGAAGGCGAAGGCGAAGGCGAGGGCGAAGGCGAAGGCGAAGGCGAAGGCGAGGGCGATTGTGAGGGAGAGCGCGAGGGCGAGTGCGAGAGCGAGAGCGGAGCGGAGCGGCGCGACAGGGGCCGGCAGTTCTTGGTGGGCGAGGTGGTGTGGGGTCCGGCGAAGGGCTTCGCGTCGTGGCCCGGCAAGCTGGTGGCGCGCGGCGCGGACGGGCGCTGGCGCGTGCGCTGGTTCGGCGCGGCGGGCGAGCGCGCGGGCGAGC
>DWQT01004814.1:0-10882 GCA_018244895.1 Myscelus amystis hages
GTCAGTGGCGTAGCTGGGGGGGTGCGAGCGGTGCAGTCGCGCCGGGCATCAAAAGGAAAGGGGCATCAAAGTCGACGATCTATTCTTCAAAACTTTATATATCTGCTCTACTGTGTTCTGACATCTGAAATTAGTGTGACCATTTTAAAGGGCACCAAGTCCTAAGCTGCACCAGGCAGCAAATACCCTAGCTACGCCACTGGTCTACGTTCACATTTTTATAAAAGAAAAGTAGAAAATACCCCGAGTAATACTTGGCAACCATAGGAATGCGAAGCTGTGATGATGCCACGCAATCTGTCGTGGGATTTGTTAAATCTTTAGCGAACAGCGTCTGTCCACCTGGCGAGCGGCGGGAAAAATTAACTCGATTTTTGCGTGCATTTATTACTGGTCAGATTACATTACATTGTCGTCTCACGAACGGGATTTGGATTATGATTATGGGGCCACTTAGCTGCTGACAGATTAAAAATTACAATATTTATCGTTTGTCATCCGATTTAATGCGCTTATGGTTACTACTTTAAGTGGGAATGAACTTAACCAGAGTTGCTGAACTACGCGATGGCACCTACTTATCCAATATCCAATCATAAAAAGCTATTTTTGTGCAGTTACTCGAAACATCAGAATAGTTTGTTTCCACTTAAATACTTTTTTAAAATATAACAATCTCATCTAATATGTTATATTTAAATATCAGAACCACATTGAATTTCCGGTAAGTTTAGTTTACGTAACCTGCTGTATATTAGGTACGAGAGTAAAAAGGGTATGCTATAAAAATTCAGCAGCAAATAGATTGAACAAAGGAAAGTGTGGAATAATAATATTTGTGTCAATATAATGTATTCATAATCACATATCGTGTTCTTTTAGCACCGTAGGTACACCAAAATAAAAATAAATTTAGATTATTTTGACATAATTTTATTCTTTACTCTAGCTTCGTGAACAATTATGGATACTTAGTACGTAGAAAATACCTTACTAAACAAAGAATCAATACATATGTACAATAATAGGTACCTGATCCGAAGGCACTTCATACTTTCTCGCTCTTAGATTGACGTTTAGCCTCTAGGGATATTTGCTAAACTCATCTGATATTAACGCATCAGTCTTACATCCCGCTACCCATTACTGTTAAGTAGATAGATAAGTATCAAGAGACGTTTTCAAAATCGAAAGTAATGATATAACTAGTACTAGCCTGGTGATTTGAAATTCAATGTTCCACAACGGGGGTCTGGCTTCAACCTTGGCGTACACCACTGACTTGTTACGTGCATTTTATAACTGAAAATTTAAATATCACCCGCTAAAAGGGCGAAGGAAAACATCCTGAGAAAACCTGCATACCTTAGAGATGTTATAAAGTACATAATGTTATCTGAGGTGCATGACACCTACTGATCCGAGCTTGGGCAGCTTGGCACACTAAATGCCACTAATTATAAAAAGTGGCATTATTTGAGAAACAAATCCAGGCTTTAGATCGAAATACATTACGACGACATTACATCTGTTAGAAATGGTTGAATAGTATTGCTACAGTATGTAGTTACAAAGAAATAGTCTAAATAAGAGCTAGACTTCAATTGGAAGCGAGATTAAACGGAGTATTTACAAAAAAACGACTATTAAATCCGACATGTGCAATGTAACCGTTGACTGAATGCTTTGGCCGTACTTACTATTAAATATGGTATTCTTACTACAACTTATTGAACGTATACATATGTATAATGTAGGTATTGTGAGTAGTTTGATCTATTATTCTACAGTCCCTATCCTGGAATAAAGCCAGAAGTCTAGTTTAGAACAATGTATGTACAATGTAATATATGCAAATCTATTGGCTTCTTGGGTCTCTATTAGTATTTTCAGATATTGTGGCTTTGTTTGAATTTTACTAAATCAAAAGCTCGGTTGGAGATCGACATCTAATATTTCATAATAATATATTTCTTTGTAATACTTAAAAGAGCGTGCCAGGGGATTGGAAACCCAGTCGGATAAGATGACTAAAATTCAAATGCATACAAGAGTGTTGCTGGCTTTGCAGCCCGCCATAAATGTTGCGTTTTCTACGTCCCACTGTGGGCCTCGGGTCACACCGGAGCGCAAGAATAGAGCACGCCGCCTCGCTGATCCAATGTGGATTACAGAGTATTTCTAAAAATAGCATCTTATTGAAGAATTTCCTGCAAACAGTAGCTGAATTGAAAGTTACATTTCTTAGCTATGCAGTTCATTATTACTTGTCGAGTCAAATAGTTCATAAGAAACTTTAAGCGCTTTGCTCAAAATGCCGGAAAATACGGAGAAATAAGATCTCTGTCGGAAATAGTAAATGCGGTTAATGTGTGGTTCTGCGATTAAACGATTTTTGTCTCGGGTTACTGAAGGGTTCATGAACAACGAGGAAAAATAGTTAGGCATTGTCGTGAAACCTTACGCATTTACCTTAAAACATTACAATTAGCAGTTTTAAATGTTCAGATAGTACGAGTACCGAGTACACTACCGTACATTGCGACCAGTTTCGCTTAACTGTTGATAACGCCTTTAAGACCGGCATATACATAATATGCAGATACAAAGATAAACCGAAAGACACAGATAACGTAAATACAGCACATAGTTAATGTCTCTTTAAACTGAAATCTGTCTAGTTGATAGACTGTGTCCCTTCCACGCTAACTGATAATAATACAATGCAGCAGCTACTGTATCATAAGTAAAACTAATCACGAAAGTGCCGGAGCGCTGCTCGCCAAGTGAGTGAAATGTGAAAAAAATGTGCAAACGTAATCAAATCGCTAAATGAAATTTGTTTACAAAGAGCCGCGCCGGCTTCAGCGGACTGTAACTGTCTTTGTGAAAGCTCGCTTTGTTCACTCGTAGCCGTGCGGTTCGTATTTAATGAATTATACTAATCCAATGCTTTTCATTTTCATTTATCACCAAACGGGACGACAACTGAATTAACTCGTTACATAAACGCGATAAACTTCTGCAGTACTGTAATGTTTCTACGTTGGATAACACTGTATATCCCAACAAAAACATTTATATACAAGACGGCTCAAGTTCAACAAACAGATCTTTCTTAACCCTAAGTATAACAGTAATTACGAACAAGGAAAAGGCTATGTTATTCAAAGCCCACACTACATATAGCATGATATTAACTTTGAGGGAAGGTACTTTTACCAATTAACCGGTATTTTTCAATATGCTTATAAAATGAAAATAAGATAATAATGTTTGTTACAGCTGCGTAGTGAAGTTGTTTTTCAATAATTGTCAAAAATAACTGCTGTTGATTCTCTCTTTCATTATATTTAAACACATGACCAGCTTTTCAAATAGTGTAGTAGTAATACTTTTAATACTTTATGTTAGCATAAGATTTAGAATAAAGAGGTTGAAACTGAAAACCGCTTCAATATAATTAGGCAAGCGGGCTTCTTCAAACTCTATGAAAATGCTACAAACTATCAAAATGTCAATGGCGCGGTCTCCAATCCTGGGCGAGCAGATGTGGCGGCGGCGTCGGCCAGGTGAAGTATCTCAATTAGAAACTAGTCATTTATGCAACCGGCAACTCAGCGATTGCTTCGTCGCCGTATATGGCTCGATACAGCTTCGTCAATTATGTGCTTCATTCAATTATTAACCAATAACAAAAAAACCGCAATGGGTACTTACAAATTTAATATTTACATAGTTTTATTAACATTTTAGAACGAATGTCGACCCTAAGTATTACAGTAATTCTAAACTAACCGTTTGCATTTATTAGTTTTTTTTCTGCGTAGTTAGAAAAGTAGGTTTATTTCGTATGTATGCATATACTAGTTCCCGCCCGCGTCGTTGCTAGCGCAGAAATGATACTTTCTAAGTCCAATGCATTATTTTTTTATCAATCAAGAGCGTGAAATTTCAGATCTAAATATCAAAATTATAAACTGACGAATGTTCATACAATCTAGAAAGATTGAGACGTAGAAAAATCTCTAACGTAAAAACGTTAGACATGGATTTTAATCGTAGTTTTAAATCGTAAAAACGTTAGAGATGGATTTATGAACATTTCTGCGTTGGTGCTTATTTACAGATTCAATGCAGAAACTTAAATTTTGAAATATAAATAGATTTTAGGACACAAATTCGGGTAACACCCTCAAAACTGTACATTTGGGATAATATTTAGAATAATAGTAAAGACAAAAAAATTTCTTTTTCATTTTTGTCTCGATTTAAGCTAAATTTGTCATTCTCCTCGATCATTTCTCATCATACCAGTTCCAGAGTACTTTGGTATTGTCGGAGGTACCTAGCTCCTCATTTGAAGGTGTCCAAAGTAACTTAACAGAAGTTCTTATCAATACATGAAATCAATGTTTACTCTCTCAATTGCTTGCTAAATATAGTTTAAATTTGAATTGTTTTGTTATTAAATTTTAAAGTAATTATAAATATGACAGCGAAACTTTATGATATGAAGTCCCACGTAGTGCAGTTTCACTAGCAGTGCATAGTTATGCATGTGTAAAATGTGAGATAAATTTATCGTAACTACCGTTTATACATTTATTACTTTCGTAAGAAACTACATGTCCTTGACGCGAAGGTTCAAGCACTACCTATAATATTTTGAATATTGACTGACGTGCAGCTGTTCTTAATTCAAAAGCCGAAAGATTAGTTGCCGCGTGCCGTGTGCTATCTCTCTCTGATACTTTTCGGCCGAAACACATTGTTATTAAAGACAGCTGCAAGACACGCTCCTATTAAAAAATGAGCACGAACGAACGTTTCTACCTGAGCCGCAGTTTTTTGGTTTCTTCGTGGCTACGCTTAATTACAATAAAGAAAATTTAAACAGATACCTACATATAATACTAAATCAAAATTGAGTAGGTACCTACTCAATTTTGATTTAGGTAGTACTTCTATATGTAAGGTTTATAAAGGTTTGGTATTAAACTTAATTGTCCAAAACCAGTTGACAGAGTTTATGAAATATATAATTATACTAAAAATTCTACTTTTAAAATATTCTTTTCTCGACTATACTAAATCTTATTTTTGACAATTCACAATGATTAGAGATCGTAGTTTCTGGTAATTACACAACGGTAGATATCGATTTAAAATTTGAAGGTGTCTATTCTATTTATATTTCACAGGTAATTGCTCACGTAGAGACGATATAGATGTATAGATCCAAGTCAAAAATACGATTTCGAAGCCATGCCGCTGGTGGGTTACAAAGGTAAATCGTGGCGGGCGCTCCTGGCATATGCCGCGCGCATCTGTCCTATCTCGCGCTAAGTAGCGCACGGGCCGCGCCTGACCACAGGGTGCTTTGTATATCTCTCTTTCATGATATTCTTGTTACCACTAAATACCTAATCCGTCAAACTTACTAGGACTACGACTCGATTGCTTTAATTTGCTTACTCAGTCTATTGAGTATGACTATTGACCATACTTGAATCATAGTCAGACGGACTGCCTATATGTGGTTTTAATGGATAGAGAAAGAATAGAGTAATTAACAGGAGCCCATAATGTACTTTTTTGTACTTACGATTTCAAAAGAGATCGTTTGCAGCACGTCTTGCTTTATTTCATATTATTAACAGCTAGGCAACATTATGTAGATATTTACAAACGTGCGTATCTGACATATATGAATATCTAAACTATAATTAAGTGCTCGTCAACTAATATTACCCAATAATGTTATTTTGTAACGTACCATGATACCGCAATTGGGCAACAAGAGAAGTTTATCGATCGGCATCACCCTGTATATCGATATCGGCCGAGATCGCGGCGACACCTGCGCCCGCGCACCTGCTCGCCTCTGATTCGCCAAAAACGAACAGTCGGACACGTCACCTGCCGCACATCGATACTCTTGTTTATCGAGTATCGACTATACATTTGTTTTACAATTACTTAAAACTAGCGGCTACAGAGTAGCCTCTCTCTATTCGAGTGTATCGATGCAGTTGTAGCGCACGACAGCCTCGGCCGTGACGTGGCCGAATAGAGCTTATTCACTTTGTAACGTTAATCGCTACGCAAAGATAATGTTGTAATCGAACGACACTGAGCTCATAAAAACTTCACAGTGATGTGGGTATTCATATTATATTATGGTTTTAAGATTAACACTAGACTTACAATGGATAGGTAAATATCGTTTAATGGATATTTTTGACGTTTATTTTGAGAAAAAAGTATTTGTGTGTGTGACAGCCTCTTTTGGGTTCCTCAGGTCAACGAGACGAGTATGGAGATGATTTTAAGAATACGCTTCCTCCGGGAGCTTTTTTTTACATTCACCATCCAAAACTGCAGTTGCTCTTTTAACCCAATTATGTTGATGTGGAGTTATCTACTTCAAACCCTGAGACTTGCTGTCTTTTGATGTAATAGAAATGTACTTTGAATAACTCGGGAACTTTCAAAACTTAGGTATGCTTTATATTCAGATGGAAGTTTCAAAACTTATATATTCATTATACGTCATTCCAGTAAAGGCAGTGGTACCTACTCCTTCTGCCTTACATTGCGTACCTTTCTTAAACCAAAAAGTTAATTACAGATAGTAGGTATCCATAGGGTGATTTATCTCATGTAATGTGTATCAATAACTAACGCTATATGAAATGCTATATGAAATGTTGACTGCCAGTTATAAAAGTGCTTAAGATAATTTTATAGTCGGCTTTACAAATTGGAAACATTGAAGAAATTTTATTGTATCGCACGATTAAGTTGTTGCGTTAATAATAAACAAATATCAATAGCAACCATACATAAATATGACTGTGGTTTGTTGGCAGCAGTTGGTTGAAATGGTAAGGAAATGTGAAGCGCGCATGCGGTCGACAGTTGTCAGGTCTAGTGGCAATTGTAATATATGTACCATTGAAATGAGTATGGCCACAAATTCAGTTGTAGCTCACTCACAAAGCGCATATACGGACAACGTTCAGTCCATTCGTTCGTTATTTAAATACTCTATTTTAATAGGATTATGATAGGTTCATCAACATCAAACATGATGTGGGGACAATAATTCGATTTGAATAAATAAAACACAGACGAGTTTTACATATTTTTTATTTATTTCAATGGACGGTGGCATTTATCACGAGGATTTTGTGTACATAAGTAAAAATATACCAGAGATCAGTTTACAGCTAACTTATATGACTTTATAAAGTACGTCATTTATATAGTAACTTTACATTTCGCTAACTATGTCTACTAGTATATTTGTAATGTCCCACCCAACAAGTTTAATTAGCGAAGTAGTCAGTTTAGCCGTTAACTGTTAAACCAATAATCCGATTAAAGAGATTTTTGGTGATACAATTTAAGGATAACAATAGGTACCTATAGTAGATTAAACTGCCTACTTAACTAATCGAAGTGTCAAGCAAAATTTTGTAATATATTCGTTAATACATAAATTATTTTAAGCATTCTCAAAAAGTTTGTTGACCTAAACAATTGAGTCACACCTCAACTATAGTCTATCCCATGTAGTCTCACTCACCAAACGATAGAAATTAAGAAATCTAGTGTTTCGTAACAAGTGAATAATATTAGAATGAATTAAGTAAGCAAGCAAATTAATAATATTTTCTTTTAATGTACAGATCATAAGGTGAAAGATATTTCAAACAGATTTTTTAAAGTGAGAGTAATTTCGTAAAATTGTAATACGCAGGAGATATTTTGGGACATATAACTAGGCAACCAATATTCATGAGGTATGCACAATTGATAACAAGTAATTTCTTTATATAACTAGTTTACGGTTGCATTTCAATCAATCAACTCAAATATCCTTCCGCGTGAATAAAAGTTTGAAGCGAAATAAACGAAGCACCAAATACGATAAAATATTAATAGGTATTTATTAATTATATTATTTAAAAACATGTTGAGGAAAATTTAACTTTACATTGATTTAAGTTTTAGTATTAATTACTGTATTAATTTTTTTTATAAATATAACATCTTTAATTTATGGGAATGCAATTAGATGATTCTGTAAAATAGTAACAAAATACTGTAATCAGTCATGGTTTCATTTTCCACTTTGTACCAGTTTTCTTTCGTACCAGTATGTATGCACATAAGCAAATTCACCGATATAATAATTATGCAAATTTCAATAATTTGTGGTTTTTCCGTAATAAAAGCAGATGCTAACCGCAGTCTGTCGTCAATTAAACGGTTGGCAACACTGCACGTATTGAAGCGCCCCCGCGGCCAACTGCCGCCTGTCGTACCGTGTCACCTGTGAAACACTACAAATATTGCCTACTCGTATTACACGATAAGGAATTTGAATACATTTTTAATACCCTGAGAATTTACCGTGACATTCAAAACGGGTTCCATTTTACTTAAAATCGGCTAACAGGTTGCGATCCTAGCTTCAGCCACAGATTGTAACGTTCGATTCTTTGACAGAGTTCAAAAAGGAGGAGGTACTCGATTCGTCTGTATTTTTTTTTCAAAGACTAACAATTAAGGCGATGTTTGGTTATGTGGGGAGCTCAGGTCTGAAGTGATCGATTTCGACGCGAGCAGATTCTAAAAAGCTCTGGATCTCTTTGTTGATAGTACAACGGCTATTGAAGCGGGATTTCGTTAGTCTCGACTTTGTGGTGACCTTTTCTTGTTCGGAGATCTAGTGTTTGAACGCTCTCGGTGCCATCGACAATAATCGTGTGGGCTACTTCAGGAGCTCATTGGCTTCGGTTGCGAAAACATATCGACCAGTACTATCTAGCGAGACAAAGCTATTATTAGTTTGCGTGTTTTAAATTGTACCTTTCACGTGTGCTTCGAGAAACGGCTTTATTTATAACTATTTCTATATGACACGTGCCACCTTCTCAAACATTTCCCGCAAACACTTATGGTTGACGTTTAACTTGTGATGCTGTTTTATTTATGTTGTATGTTGATGCTTTGATTAATTATTAGGTATTATGTTTATGTTTTGGTGCTTAGTGTTTATGTACACGTACGTATGCATATATGTACATTGCACTCTATAAATATAATAACGATACGCGGTAATCAAATTGTTATAACATTACGTAAACTTATAACTTTCTATACTGCGTGTAATTATGAAAATATAGTTATTTCTTTTAACGATACTACACACTATACCTAGACGCGTGAAATAATTGTAACTAAGCACGTAAGTAACAAAACACAAGTTGTACATAATTGGGGCAATAAGCAACGAGATACGTATCTATCTATCCGCAGCACTGTAGTGTCATTTTGTATTTCGAAATAGAAAAAGAGTCGACATTTCTTCCTCCTCCACTGTAAGAATGAGGCCGCCGCAAAATCGATATTTTTAATCCGTATGAAGTGCAATGTTGTTCTATGCTTACGCCACAAGATCTAAGTCGTCTATTGAATAAAATATAGCGAACGTCGCATCAAAATCGGTACGTCTTCTGTGTCCAAATTACGTTACTTTAATTGACGTTAAACAATGGAATATTCTCAAATCTAATAGTACATTATACGGTAGAAATGAATTAGTTTAAAATGAGAATGTTTGTCACCAGTAACAATGGTGTAGGAGATTTTTTGAGATTCACTAAAAGGAATTTTAAGCAGCAGATAGCGTAATTATATAAAAGATATTCAAAGCGTAACAGTCACATCACTTATCTCTAAAATATTAAAGACAGCTTTCACATTTTAGTATTCCAAACGTACTTTTTACTAGAGCTCCGTTGTAAACGTTAATAACCAAATATTATGGATAATTCGGTGGATTCGATGACTGAATTGGTTGGATGTTATTATAATTTCTGTTATGTCCGACCAAAAACTTATTTTAAATAAATTTTATTTGTAAATATAGCATATGGATACAATTTAGTTTAGCGCATTAGAGTTGTGTACTTTGGACGTCAATATAGGGATGTTAGTGTGCGACTTTCATTATGTGTACTCATGACTTTAGAGAAAATAATTTATACAAGAGTTGAATAAATAAAAAAAAATAAAACATTCTATACCTATATATAATTAGTGTTGGAAAATAATTATAGCATAAAAAGCTTTTATTTAATATAGTATTGACATACAAACGAGCGATGTTAAAATAAAGCTTTTAACATCTGCTTTTTTGTTTGGGCAGTTTTTATGTAACATTTAGAGAGTCTGCTTATATTACTATTGTAGGGACAACGTTTAAATATATTATAATACAAAATCATGCACACTTTTCTGTTAGTGCATTCTACAAACCTTTATCGTTTACGCCGAATTTTATAATTACTTATTCATAACAACTCTTAATGCACGTAAAAAGCGTGATGAAAATTGAGGACACGCTATCTTACTTAAGCAGGTGTATTCGACGGAAGTTGATTATCTGTACAATATAAAACACATCAGCTACATTTCGAGTATTTGGGAGTTTTTTTTTTTATAATAAGGACTTAGCCCGAGTGCATATCAAAAGGCATTGATGTTTCGTTAAAGATAGGCGTTCTCTAATCCACATTTGGTCTGATGAACGATATAAATGCCTGGAAATACACTGATTGTATGGATACTATGTGGATAGACGTTAAGGGTCATCCATTAATCACGTGAGTCGCGAAAGGGGGGGGGGGGATTCGGCGAAAATCACGAAATATCACAAGTGGGTAGGGGGGGTGCAGTAAGATATCACTTGTATTTATTGTTTCTTAAACATTATTTTTATGCCAGTCAAAACAACCTGCTACCTTCTGTCTAGATATTTTTATCACGGTCCTTAATTTTATGCAATCATAAATTTTTTTTTATA
>DWQT01004815.1:0-10881 GCA_018244895.1 Myscelus amystis hages
AAATTTTAAAATAAAAGCAGCCTAAGTTACTCCTTATCACATCAGCTATCTGCCAGTGAGTCTCGTCAAAATCGGTCCAGCCGTTCCAGAGATTGGCCGGAACAAACAGACAGGTCACACACAAAATTTATAAATAATGTTGGTTTTTGGTAAAGGTTGGTAAATTTCGTCGTATGTACCGTGTTTACATACATATGCATTTCGTAAAAAGCGGTTATTTTATTATTACAAACAGACACTCCAATTTTATTTATTAGTATAGATCATCAACTCCTTAACTGGGTAGGCAGAGGATAGACCACCAATATCAGCAGTAATAAAAGACAAATCAAAGTCTCGACTGATTTATTGAGATAATAGTAAAAATGTAACAAAACACACCACCTTCAAAACAATAAACTACAGCACCGGGCATTGTGTCGCATGATTCTTTCATGATTCATGATTCATACATGATTCGTACATGATTTTGTGATGATACAGAGAGCGGCCCAAAACAATTTGATAACGAAACATCTTCAAAAATCTTTACACATTTAAATGCATATAAACCAGTTAATAAATACAATCAATTAACCTATAAATCTAAACAATATTTTCCGAAGAAATTTCACCGCAAAAATAGATTTTATTACACAATATAACAGTACAAAAATCGCTATTCACTTAAAGGATACCGGAAGATGTTGGGACAGCTCAATATGTGCCACATATTAAACATACTTCAATACATGTATGTAAATAGATATTCTATTAAACAAACCTTATCAAACCAATTTGTAAGTTCCAACATAACAGTAGAAATGTTTCACAGTAACATCAGTCATACATAAAGTACATATAACTGGGCATATTATATAATTATGAATTATTTTCCAAAGTAATCTTTTTGTCTTGTTGCTGTATTATCATGACAGTGTTGCTATAGCTCAAACAGGTTTTAAAACCAACAAATTTACTGGTAATTGATTATGAATTTAAGTTAAAGAAATATCACTTGCACCGATGCAATTAAAGTGCATCAAAATTAATTTAGAGCAAAATATCAAGCAAAGCTTTCTTTCTCTTTCTCACACTTCGCCAAATTCATACTGCAATGTTGGAAGTTCCAAAGACCCGACACTAGGCGAATTCACATAGATACACCCATCTCGCTTACTTGGCTTAGGAATGAAAGAGATGGACGGCGATTGCGAACCCGCGGTACCGGACGGTTACTGGAGGCCGATGGAGGCCACAAGGGCCTCGACCTTCGCGATGTAAGCTCTCTGCGCGTCCTCCTTGGAGGTGCCGCTCTTTTTGCTCCACGCGTCGAACTTCGCCTTGCCCTTCAGGTCGAACAGGCCCGGCCTGTCTGGGGAGAGGAAATATTCCAATGAATATAGATTATTCCAATAATTGTCTATGAATTGCCTATGAATAGAGCATAGATAAAATAGAGTGCGTTGTTGGTAGGGTTGCCAGATTATTATTACATTAGGCTTATTATATCAGAAGTTTTTTTTTGTTTTTAGATCAAATAAAATAGGTATTTAAATGTACATATGTGTATGTACAAATGTTCATATTATGTACTTTCGACCCGCTACGCAAAACGAAGTTGCGGTTTTCCGGCGTCGTAAAGCAGAAAATTACCATACACACCTCAGCCAGTAAAAAGAAAGCCTCAGATAACATGCTAGTCACTAGACAATTACATGCGATTTAAGACGTTATTTTACTGCCGTAGGTATGCAATATAGTATTATTCATTATAATAATTTAGATGTTTTTTTTTTCTATTTTGAGTTGTTATTAGTAGCTTGTAAAAAGAGCTTTATGCACAAGTCGTGACTGCGGCGTACTAGCGTGAAGCCAAATTAATGTGAAAATTTCACAGTAAACAGGCGTTTCGTTGTTTCATTGCGTATTCAAGGTCCTCCTATTGTCGATATACGAGACTGCAATTTGCATAATAACAATAATTACCATTCGGTAAGACACGAAACGGTGTTAATTCGCGAGTACTTCGTTGAGTAGAATTAATTGTGTTTATCATTTTATCATTCAAGATGGCGGGACTTATGGAAATTAACACAATCAAACGGACAATCACTAACTAAAATCACATGAACATATTTAAAATGCTTTTATGTTCTGTGCTTGTTAATTCGAAGATGAGATTTTTTCTCATCCTATAAAACACTAGCTTCTGCTAGCGGCTTCGCGCGCGTTTAATTCAGAGTAAAACAATTCCCCTTTCTAATGAGAATATCGTGCTATCTTTGGAATATCTAAATTCATATATTACATTTTTTAAAATTGATATTAAGAAATTCTGTATTGCAACGCGTGGGAAGCGGCAGAGAAAAGCTAGAATTAAATATAGCCTATGTTCATCAGGGATAATGTGGGATTCTAATGGCACAATAATTTTGGAAATCCGTCCAGTAGTTTCGAAGCCTATTCAATATAAACAAACAATCAAATCTTTCCTCTTTATAATATTGTAAGTATAGATGACAACCTAGCATTTGGCCGCAATATCAGCCTATGGGCAACGTTTCCCTTCGCACGCAACAGGGGCCAAATGGCAGCGTGTGCACTCAGGAAACTCTTGACGGCTATTTAAACATTATTGCAAGGTTCTCAGACTTTTGTCAAATGTAAAATACAGCTCCCAAGCTGGACGGACCCTTATTAATGTTAATTTAACGGCTGTAACAACAACTTTAGATATACACTTCTTAGTTGACACAAAAACATCTGTACAATACCGTCAGTTGACACTGTGGTGAACAAAATACTATATGACTATGCCCATAGATGATAAACCAAAGCTTACCAAAATTGAATATCAAATTGAACATTGTTGATAGCCACTATCGCATGAAAGGTATCTCATAGTCTTATCAAAATCCTGGTTTCCAAAAAATGTGATAATTGGCAGCTAGGTAACTAATCTTCCTTTAATCCTCTCATTTAATGATTAATTATAATCAAAAGTAACACTTATTTGAAAATTACCTTCCATTTTTTACACATTTAGATTTAATTAAAGACAACGTATTCATTGTAGGGTGTAATCTAAATTAGTGTTAAAATATCTATATAAAAATTGTAATGCAGTATGTTTATTAGTTGTCTGACCATCATAGTGGTTAAAGGTGTCTTATCACATTATTTTAATTATATAAATATACATGATTAAAGCCACACACTACAGTTATCATCGATAGACTTTGTGCGCTCCTCCTGCTTTATAAGAAAAAAAAATCGCAGAACTTAAAAAAAAAATTGCCAGTAGTCTGTCTAATTATTGATTCAATTTAATTGATTCCGTCGATCCTTTTATTGGCCCAGTCAGTTTAGGCTCAGTCTTAGCTTAGTCTGCCATACTGACCAAGTGCAGATTGGTAGACGTTAAATAAAATAAATAAATAGACTTTCAGACACCTCAAACAATATTCTATACTTTATAGCATGTCTAAGGTGTGCTGCTTTCCTCACGATGTTTTCCTTCAACGTTCGCTATTTGAAATTTCAAATTATAAAACGCACGTAACAAGTCAGGGGTGCATTATTTACTGCATATCCAATGGCAGTTAATTCATTCGCTATCCATATTACCGTTATCAGTAGATATTCATTGGTAGGTCTTATCAGGAGTGACGTCATTGACAGTTTACAACAATACGAAGGGAAAACCATAAACATCAATCACGTGGAGTATTTGTTTTTTAACCCGCCTTGTGGTCTGACAAAGACAAACTGTTTTTTTTTTCATGAAATATGAATTTACTTTAAGAGCATAATTAAATAAATAATCATTATACTTAATCAAAATGTATTATTATAAATCTTAAGTAATTAATACAGCCTTCTCAGAATGTTCCATAAAAATTATATTAATTATTCTTTAATATTATCTTACAGAGTATAAAATTAAATTCTTAAGGTTTAATAAAAATTTTAAAACTGAATATAAAATTTGATGTGGCACAATGTGCTATATTGGGATCCTTTTAAAATCCCTTATGTGAAATTATCTTCCAACATAGGTACTGTGAAGAACTGTCTGAAAATAAAAAAAAATCAAACTCACTAGCTGGGTCAGCATCGCCCACGGTAGCTTGTTTGAAGAGGGCATACAGCTCCAACAGATCGGCATCACTTGGCAGAGTCTTCAAGTTCCTCACATTGGCCGCTGCCTGATCGAATTGCTGAAATATTCATACACATTTCATGCAATAAATTACTTAACTATAGTAGCAGAGACGCGGACTGTGGTGGGGTCATGGTGGTGCCTCAGTCAAGGCCAGTAGTACCTACCTACCATAATAACACTATGGCTACATCATAATATTTCTATCTACAATGCTTTGATATTATTTCTTAAAACATGTTTTTCATTCTATACACAAGTCTAAATCTTCCATGTTTTTGTCTATGAGTCACACTTCCAAATTATTCATAGCCGTGCCTGTAGCAATACGAAATTGTTCAGAATATTACCTTTTATACTAAAACTTAGGTCGGAAATAACTCAATTATCCTCATATTAATAATTATATTCATAATAAGAAGGATTGTTCTTGTTATGGTAGATTTGTGTTACTAATGCAACATTTAAAAATAATTATAATTGACTATTAAGAACAAAAATACATGACAAATGATTTTAGTATTTTCTATTCCGGTACGGGCTTATATAGGATGCCGTTGGCATTGGTAAAGTGATAATAATTCTTTATTTCCATTAAAACCTAATACTATATTTTAGCTGTACATAAATGGTAGATATAAATAATACCGGCTGTTTCACTAAATAACAATTTTTGGCAAAAAAAAATATATTTCGGGCAATAACTTTATAAAATAAGAACTAAATGCTTGAACAGTGTTGTTTCTTCAAACCATGAGTATTATAATTAGAGACTTAGTAGATTTCATTTTTAATTTTAGAAAACTTCATTTGAGGTTAGAATAGTTAAACTCTAAGTTCAAAATTATGTTTGTTTTATACAACCATAATGATTGATAGTCATAAGTGTAACTTCATTGTAATAAATAATAGCGATAAAAGTAGCGTAAAATCATTTTAAACATTTAATTTTGGGTTTAAGTGTAACCTATGACTGTATAAACAATTATAGTGTAGAATACATTAATCACTCACCTCTTGGAGAGACATTGTGGCAAACGGACGGTTTGAAAACACCTAAAACAAAGAGATTGTTCTTAAAAAACAAATAAAAGTACTATACAATCATTAAATTGCAAGACGTCGTGACTTTCTTACTCTGCTCCCTGTTATACATTTATACTTCTCACTTTCTACTCAGAATTTCCAAACATACCAGAATGTTAAGTACAATCGACAACCTTAATTTTTTACATTCTCCTTTCAAATTTAAATCTACATTAAATGTAAAAAGCATAAAATGGACTCGCATCACACTTACTTAAAAAAGTATACAACACGACTTCACACGACAAGCGATCGCGGCGAACTAAATTACTGGTGTTATACGAATAAAAAGTTTGTTTGTACAGTTTGCTTGCTTCGGTCGAGTGAACACGTGAAAATTAGTTCTTCAACAGTTAAAAGTAATCACGCGAAACCACAATTTGGAGTCACCTCAAAAAGCTCGTATTGTTAAACAATTTCATTGAAATTCAGCCTTAACCATTTTTTATTTTATAACGTCCCGCCAAACAGCTATTTCTGTCAAATATAAAGGTTTTTTCGCGTTAATTTTATCGGCTGAACGAAGTTTTTCCTATAAATAATATTGTTTAAAAAAACTAGGTATCTTTTTGCAATCGCATATTGGCAAATTGGTGTCAACTTTCTCATTTGAAAAGCGAGCAGAATGTTATGTTATAATGGGTTTTTACAAATTTCTTTTAAAAAATTTAGTTTAGCGCTCAGAACAAAGACGTTAGAAAGTCAACATGATTTTCATTTACATAATCGTGAAATATTTTTTGTAGATTTATGTTTCAATTAAATACATCAATGTAAATGTATTTATAAGAAATACATAGGTTCAATGAAACAATACAATTATTGTATTTTAATATTTATTCATATAATTTAAAGTAACTCTTAAAGTAACTTTTCAAGTTAGTCGAATTCTTATTAATTTTTAGGATTTACTTTTATGTAATTCACCAGGTGTCACCACACAGCCATCACTGGAAAAATGTGCACCTACTTACTTTCGACGAATCGAGTATTTGCGAAATGGACGAATAGATAATAAATTAATTGTTGTAGTTATTCTATCTGGCATATACGAAATCTGGATTTAACAACGTCAAAAAAGAAAACACAGAGGCATAGAACTGTAATTTTTTATATTTACGAGACAAATTTGGAGGAAGACAGACATTTCATTTTTGGTGATTAAATTATAGCTACATATAAGTGTAAATATCTATTGCGTCATATTATAAAAATGTTTAATGCCAAAGACGAAACAATTACAGCCTAAGTGTTTATTCAGTAAAAATAATGTACTAAAGTTATCTTAACTAAATTTTTTATGCGTATTTGGATTGCAATTGCTGTGCCATTTCGATATATTGTTTCTTGGCGTCATCTTGTGAAATGCCTTTGCGTCCGCTCCACGCCTTAAATTTCGCGTTTTCTACCAGACCGCTGGGCTCGGCTGAAACAAATGAAATCATGTTAAAAACTTATTACATTTCCTTATGCATCTATATACATTTTGCATCATTAGGCACCATTATTTCGGTTATTTGGGAAATGTATGTATGTGTATAGGTATCAATTTAACTGTGAAAGGTGTTTATATGACTTTTGTAAAATACTTTCGCAAAACCGGATTCCGATCGACTTTTAAATATACAACATTAGTAGGCCAATACCGATACGATGAAAAAAAGGTTCGTGATATTTTATTATTAGGGTACATCATTTTATTTTTTCTCTACATATCCGAACACGCACTGGAGTCACACACCACCACAATCGTTATAAAGCTGGTGGATATTTTATCTGATATGGGAGATTTATCAGATATAGATGTTTATGGGTTGCATTATCCAGATATGGTTAGGCGGCTCGATCAATATTTTGTACTGTTTGCATTGAAAATGCCAGTGACAGTTAAGTCAGTTATCAATCTCTGTTGGACAAATCCTAACTGGCAGCTGTAACGTTAAAACCGTTTGGTGTTTTTAACATGGAAAGTTTAAAAAAATCCATGCCTGTTGTCTATGGCATATGCATTCTGCCAACCTTATTTGAAGAGAACACTAGACGAATATTTATGTTATAAGACAATTTATTTGTTCTGTGTTTGAATTTAATAAACATTTTAATCTAGCTCGTAGATTTGAATCACCGTCAAATCTCGATCTTTCTTACGACTCCTATGTTATACCTACGTTAACTGCGCTTAATTAAACTCGCACGTTTACAGACGGTTATTAATGAACTGTCGGGAGAAAATGTAGGTTGTATTAACATGTTTCTAATTATATATCAAGGATAACATGATTCCGATCTTAGGAGCCAGATATTATAAAAAACAAATAGTTATTTGGACTTGACTTGGACTTCACACACGTCTATCCAAATCAAACATAGACAATTAAATGCCTTGTAATGGGACAACTGATAAACATACATATATACTAATACTAATATACATATTTTTATTGCGGCCAGACACAACAAACAAATGTGCTCATCACACAAATGTTCCTGCGTGGGGTCGAACCCTCCGGTTTTGCAGTTAAGGTCTCCCGCTCGCCCTCGAGGCCAGCCATGAAACGCACGAATCATTGAAAAGACAAACGTGAAACCAGTTTAAAAACCAGACCCCTGAATTGGTTATCGCTGCTGCAGAAGGATTAATGATGTACTCTATAGGGTACGATTGCTGCCTTATAAGCAGTGTTAAGCGCTGCTGTGTTCTGGTTTGAAGGGTGTGGTAAGAGAGACATACCTTTTCGAGGCATTCCAGCTTAGTCTTCAGGGGTAGCGGCGCATCTGTGGTCGAACTGGGCTAGGAATCTAATCTTATCTGGGGTCGATTACAAATGTCCATGGGCGGCAGTAGCCACTTACCATCGGGTGGACTGCATGCTCGTCTGCTACTTCCCCATATTATAAAATAAAAAAAAGGTAGGTATATATGTATATACCAATGTTCACGTCTCCGATGGTGGCCTGCTTGTAAAGGGAGTAGAGGGCGAGGTTTTCGCTGTCCACGGGCGTGGTCTTCCAGTTCCTCACGGAATCAGCTACGGATTTGAATTGCTGGAAGCAGAATACACGGACAGATTAAAAAGCATATTCAGATCCAGCTGTACTGCTATTTGTTGGGTGCATATTTGTAAAATCCATAGTTCAGAGCCGTGGAGAAGTTAGGGTTTTGTGCTGGAAACGTAACGTCTTATAAGGTTATTTTAAGTTTATATGTATATTATATAAGCGTTTCATTCGAATCAGGTTAATTTTAATGCGATTAATAAATCTTAATTTTGATATTGAATTTTACGCCGTAAATGCTACAGTATGCATTTGTTTCATAATTGTTTAATGTCTGTAAATTTAATCGCAGGTAGGTAGGTAGGCATAAAAGAGCTTTTTGTCTCTGTCAATTTATGGTTTTGTTTTTGAGAAGAAAATGTCGCCAGAATCCATGTGGTCCACCAATGGTAGAGGGTATCACATATTGTATATAGAATATCTCTTAACGCATGCACTGTGACGTCCCATCCTCTAGGTACGGATGTACACACGAGTTGATTCTCTCTGGTCAACTTAACTCAGAACATAAATGTCAAACAGATGAATTACCTACAGTTGAATTTGATATGTTCCTTAATGTTTTAAATAGAGACACACGGAAAACTTGCAAGGAAATATCCTCGGGTTTAAGTTTAAATATTGCAGTAGCATCCTTATACGAGGGAGGTAGGTAGGATGTAAGTCGTTTACAAAACAGGTAAAACGTATTAAATAATAGTGACACAACAAGTGCTATGACGTTAGTACTAGTGGGACGTTTATCACTTGGGGAATTTCATTGTCATTTCAGTCACTTGACGTTAATTCTACATTACATTACAAATGTATATTTGCGGTTGTCACTTTTTACCAGCCGCAATAAATCTTAAGACATAGTTGTACAATAAAATACATTTTAAATCACCGTGCAGTTAATGTTATACGTTTATTTGCTTTCGTTTGCGAGAACCGACTGCATCGCTTTTACTTCTCAATTATTTTTACGCGCAACCTGTTTTCACTTCGCACGCACGTTGCATGGTTGACATACTCGTACTCTTAAGTGTTTTACCGTTTTTATCCTCATGAACATCGGAAAAATGACGCAGCATATTTTTGTTTTTATGTATGTATCTGTAAGATGCAACAATAAAAATATCACTGTTTTAAATTTGCGTAGATCGTCGTCAGAACGAAATCAATAATCAAGTCTAGCGCGCTAAGCGCCATTCGATCACCTACTAGGAGGTCATTTCACGTGATGAAGACAGCGGGAAAGCGGGAATTCATTGGAATCAAAAGACCATAGATAATGGCTACGATTAGAGGAAGCAGATACGTAACAAAGGACAAATAGGCTTTTAGTCTAATAGAATAACAGACCATAAATAAATGGACCGCTATTTGCAGATTTTGTCTAGACACTTTGACGGTTAAATAAATTTAACATTTTATCTACCATAAGAAGTACGTTATGTGTTTTATATATAATAGAAGGAATAAATAAGCACTTACTTCGTCGAGAGACATGATGAGAAGTTAGATTGGTGAGATCTGAAAAAAATAGTAAACAATTATCATAAATATATCTGCAAAAAACGAAAAAATATTTCGAAAAGACTCGGTCAATGTAAAAGACATACTAGAGTGCTAGTTCAGAATTTGATATTATATATGACAATAATTATGCAAATAGTTAACTGTATGTAGGGAATTAATTTACGATGAAAGAATAATATATGCTAAACCCATTAACTGTACATAATTGCACGTAACGGTACTTTTTCATATCCTTGCGTTCTTTGTTCTTATTATTGCTCGTTCGTAATTTCGTTTAATTTCCTGAACGTGAAACTGCCAGTATTTTGTTTTGCTTCATATTTTTTTAAACTCGTATTAATAGTCCATGGCAACGGTTAACAAAACATAGGGTGTCCTCATTTTACAGATTTATAGTCTTACAGTGTTTAATAAAAACCGATTTTCAAGTTTGAAAAAGGAATTAATTGAATAATCGCTATCTGAGAATGCCGGATAGCTAAATTGATCATCACGTCACTAAAGTTCAGTGCACGGAATAGCGGGAACGTAGCATTACGTGACATGAATAGTCATTATTCATTATAAATATTGAATTCCATTAAAACAACATTACGGACATTGTTTTGTCACGTCGCGCGAAACTTGAACTTTAACACCTCCACGGATATATTTACATAAGACCACGTGATTGTCAAAGTTGTTAATCTTACAAATAATATTATTTCTATCACCTCTTATAAAACAAAAAAAAGGGAAAAAGGATACTTTTTTATGTAATAGCATTTAGTCGCAATTTAGCCTCATTAAAAGCATAGATAACATGGACATAGCATACACAAAAGTAATTAAAAAAGATGTGTAAAATAATAGTGTAAAGTAAATGTAAAGTCTTGTCAACTCTAGTTTTTTTTTTTATAATATGGCAGTAGAAGACGAGCATGCAGCCCACCTGATGGTAAGTGGCTACTGCCGCCCTTGGACATTTGTAATCGACCCCAGATAAAATTAGATTTTTATCTCAGGCCGACCACAGATGCGCCTCTACCCCTGAGGACTAAGTTGGAATGCCTCGAAAAGTATGTCTCCCTTAC
>DWQT01004816.1:0-10881 GCA_018244895.1 Myscelus amystis hages
TATATAACATCACGCTAAGATGAATAGGAGAGGAGCAGCAATAAAAAATATTGCGACAACAGCAAAATCATTTATATAGCAAAGCAACGTTTGCCAGCCCAGCTAGTTATTTATATCTATTATTTTGTTAGGTGTATTACGATTAGGATCAACGTGTCTTTTAATGAAAGTAGATCTCTGCCTGCCCCTTTGGAAACTTTACATTGTAGTTAGGTATTTTAAAATAATAAAATTGCTGTAAATATAAAATAATGCAGCTTTTACATCCGAGTCCTAACGTAAACGTAACCGTTCGTAAATCATTTTCCTCCTTTACAGTAACTATGAAAGATTTGCCATTATTTCTTATTAAATAAATGCTCATTGGTTATTCCAATTGGTCTTTGGTTTCAATATACTTTTACGAAATGGTTTTGACACATTCACTTATGAGTGTAATTCGCGGTTTCGAGATGATCAATTGACAGGTATAATACCTCATTTGAGTCATGCGACCCATTAATTAATGGGCTGTGACACCAATAACATTGATTCAACTGAGAATCCTTCTCATATACTCTGAAGCTCATATGTCATTTGTTAAGTTTTTTTCTAATATATTTTATAAGTACGATATTCGTTATTAAACCAGTGATTTTTTTGCTGCGCTGAACGCTTCTTTGGTTACGTGTGTTTGGGTTCATTATTTCAGTCAGTAGTCTATAGCTTTGTAAGAACGAAGATCACGTTAGAATCCTTGGAATAAATCATTTTCTGGTTCAACTGTCGATACATTAGCCTTTGGAATTCCACTTTTGGACGTATGCTTCTAATCAATGCCACTTCTATAAGTCCTGGACCTTCTGAATCCAGTGGAATCCCGCTTTTTTTCCATCAGACCACCTGGTAGGACCTACGCTCTTATTGTCAAGACGTGACCATCATTCAATGACCTTTCTTCCCCATCGATTATCATTCCCTTGTTATTAATTATTATTTTTCGAACAAAGACCAATTAAAGAAAATAATGAGATACATCAATGTAGAAAAATGACGATTTGGAATGCAGCATAGATACGTAGATACCCCAGCAGAGCAGCGTGCTCTGGCAAGAACAAAATGGCCGATTGTGAAATAATGACGTAACGTAGACAGCTGGACGCTGGCGCTGGCGCTCGCGGGCTAACGCACAAGTGCTCGTATTTTAGTCCCAAAGACGAATCGATCTCTCCAATTGAACAGAAACTACACTGAGCGAGCCGGGCCGTAAACAACATTTTTATATCCCCGCAATTTGCGGGCGGCCGATGCTTTTAAAAGATATGTAGACGCGCAAGCGAAACATTTGCGTTGCGACGGATTTGTATAATAAGATGTCAGATGATTGTTTTTATATCTTGATTCGCGGCCGTTTTAACGTCGATTTATTTACTAGTGGGCAGTAACAGGCGTGGATTTTTAATACTCAGCCTAAGAATATCTATCAGATGAAGAGAGATCATTGTTTAAATACTAAGAGCTTTTTCATGTTACTTCGGGATACATTTCAATCATTAGTAGAGTTTAAAAGAGGATGGATAGGTATTATGATTAACATTTTGAACAACTCATTAAAAGACTTTCAAAGTGCGTAATATTTTCATTTCAAATCTTTTCCTTGTTACTGGAACGTTTTTATGTATTCATTTTCATTATATCCTGGTTATATGGGTAAGGGGGGGGGGGGGGGTGATAGGAACTTTATGAGATCCACACCTCCCTTAAAACAAATGTACTTTAAGTCCATAACATTATTTTTAGAGTCAGATTAAGCAAGACGCATGTAAATCGCTTAAAACTACGCAGTACACCAAGTAAACCGGGATTATAAATGTCAAGATTTATTAAGCGTATAAATAATGCCCTCAAAGGATTAATCCATGAAATATAACGATCTTCATGTTTCTTAATACAATCAAGGTTCTATATACCACTTCTACTAGCCCATTTTTGAATCAATATGAAGTGGTTATTTAGACATTTATACTCACGAAAAAATCCTGATTATTTTCAAAGTGTATTAAATTCTGGAATCAAAACCACCGTGGCATACCCAACTTTAATCGATGGCACTGGTAATGTAGAAAACCATGGATAAAAACTGGCGTCTTGGTCTATCGGTTGAGTCCCTGACAGCTGAACAGGAGTACGTGCATCAATTCTAGCCCAGTACAAACATTTGTTTGGTGGCTGGGTATAATATGTATGTAGTTTATAAGCTGTGGTCACCATAATATAGCTTCTGTCTAGTCTGAGATCAGATTCGATTTTCAAATAGATCTTCAGAACAGTTCGATTTTCAAATATATTTTCAGGTCTATTCTATCATCTTAGACAACACGTATGCGAAAACGAGGTAACGGGCTAACAGCCGACGCCATTAGCGTCGGCGTCATGTTAACGAGCCACGTCACTAACCAGTAATTACTATACGTAACTAACCTAGATATCATTCATATTAACACCCATTTATATGTATTGTGTTGTATACATCAATGTACGTGTTAGCTTTCGCCCGCGAATGTAGTGGTCCAAATACGTTTTCCCGCCATACCGTTATTGCGCCAGTGGCGCTATCTATACCGCCTGGAAACTTGCAACACTAAAAGTCGTTAATAGTTTCTAAGGGGACGTGTCTTCTTGTTCAGAATGGAAATCGAATACCAATAATAAATATCCAATATGATTTTAACAACTTCACTTTGGACCAATAGAAATTCAATTACTCACTGATTTGTGTGATAAACGTATTCTAATGTCCGCTCGGGTCAGACAGTACGCGTGGGCTCCGAATAACTTTACATTCTGTCATTATTGGGTTACGAACACTATATTATTTATTACAAGTTAATGTTATTTAAAAGAGTGTTGGAAACTTTTTCGCCGAGTTTTTTCCCCGATCAACTATAGACTGAAGGCGCATAAAACCGAAGTACGATGACTTAATCATGACATGACCTTACAACCGTATTTTTATAATTTTACAATACTCTATAGCTATAGATAGCTCCGCATAGCTATGCGGAATGACCAAAGAATATTTTCGTTTTATTTTCACCTAAAAACCTATCCGCAATGATCAACTAATTACGGAGGAAATGAATAAACACCAAGTTTATTATACAATCACGCCAACTGCCTATCGGGGTAGGCATAAAGCACTGATCTCCAAATATCTCTACCCAGACAGATCTGTCGTGGCATTCGTTTCTCTGTCCTTTTCCAATTACATTCTTAAATGCATACTGATTATTCATACTAATTATTCGTACAATTTGGAGCGCAGTTTAAGATGTTGATAGCCCGCGCGCGACCCCCGATATTACGCGAATCTTGACTGTCAGTTAGTACGGCAATTAAATATACAATCTCGCTGACCACTGGAGCACTAGATAACCTAGTTACTGTTTCAATTTCGTTATGCACATACTTCTGTAAGGATACAAATATTTAAGACTCTGAACCCCCCGCCTACCCCGATTCTGAATTTTCGTGATAGTATTGTAATAATAGTACAACATAAATATTATCATTCTGTCAGACGTAGCAACTAAGGAATACCATCGACAAAAAGCCTGTCATAGTTTCGCTTATTCTACATCGATTTAGGAGCTAATTCTCAGAACTACCTGTCAATTTACTCGTAACTTTATTATATTACTCACGTTTTAAAGCGAATTGCTAGCAAAAAATATCTTTAGTTAACGTACTATGATAGGGATATAATGTAGTTACTAGCAGTAGGCATGACTATAAAATGCTGTATATCGTAACTTTTACAACAGCCATTAAGAATAATGGTAACAACAGACGCAACTATTTACTATGTCCTTGGAAGAATTACGTGAAAATTGTATGTGTTCACAAGTAAAAGTCACTCATTAAACAGGCATCTTTCGGTGTCTCTAAACATAATACATCACTAGCTTTCAAAAACAATCTATTACCGGTATTTAATACCGTCACTAAAGATGCACCTGTTTTTTTTTTCCAATAACAAATTTTGACAACATACGAGCAACAGGTGGTTGGACAACGTATGGCGCGTGCGGGAGTTTTTTTTTTCACGCCGGTGAAGAGGCAAATGATCATTGTTTAATAGTGCCAACAAGGGGGCTACATGAAGCGTGCCACGCGGTGCAGGACTCTGGAACGGCCTCGCCGAAACCATTTCTAAGCTTGCACTGCCCGGTTACGTCATAAGAGTGCGTATTTCTTTCAAATCCGGTTTTTTGACAAGGATAGACGTATCCGTTATTTATCTGTATGCATTTAGAATTCTAATGAAATTTTGAATATGTACTACATGGTTTCTATATATTCGGTTGTGTCAATTAAAATTTGATATTGAAAGGTAGATTTTTATCATCATGTTATATCATGTATAGACATGAGCTGTAAATTAAAACGTAAGTACATCTATTTTTAAAATAATTATTTATTGACAATCTCGTTTACTACGAGGACAAATTGTTACCATAATATTATTTATTTTATTCCAATATAAGATGGTCGAGCTAGTTCGGCAACCGTTGTTAGAAATATATTGTTGACCGACTTCAAAAAGGAGGAGGTACTCAATTCGTCTGTATTTTTTTTTATCATAAAAAGCGCCTTGTCATTGTTACACAAATAAAATTTATATAACAAATTATATAACTACATATTATTTTCCTAAAACTGATAAATCTTTTGAGTATTTTGTACATTTTATTTTTTATGTTTTATACAAATATTTTACATACCTATACAATTCAATGGAAATAGGTAGGTAGAGTAAGAAAAATTGTAGTTTTATTCAGTTTAACACAACCTATATAAACAATAGGCATGTTGCTTGCATTTTAAAAGCTGACTCGCATTTGTGTTGTGGTAACGACAAAACGAAACAGAAACCATACGTGCGCTAGCCAATGCATATTAATCTTAGTCAAAAACAGTCAAACATTCGAGAATTTGGAACAATTATTCTACCACGATAAAGTGTATAGAAATATTTATAACAATACAGTATCAATAACTCAAGTTAATCGATAACTTACCGATTTTTTTTTCACAAAAAACAAATAATATTACACAGTTATCCACACGCAGACCACGATACGTATAGTTTCTTCGGGTAGAGCGATATAACCACCCTCAGTGAATGTTCGCGCGCGACTGAACTTACGAAGTGAACGTTAAATCAAACTGTTCGAAACAAGCAGCGAGTACGGCGACGATGAAGTTGTATACATTAAGCAGAATAGAATTTTATTGAACTGCATACGCAATTACGCATAGCAATTGCATGGAGTGACATAAGCTCTCACGAATACGAAACCGACCTCTCATGTCATAAATTACCTCAATTATACGATTGCCTATTTATAAACCGGCCGTTTGCAGTCAAATTGTGTAATAATTTGTAATGGCTCCTCATAATGTGTGATACGATGTTACATGGAGTCCGACATGGTTGTAGATTTAATCTTATTTATATCTAAAGGAATATCAAAGTGGTTGCTTTTTGCATAGGTGATCGCTTGTGGGTTATTATTACGAGTGTTTCCCATTTTTTAGACGAACAGGTAATCCATTCGGACTCAATTAATAGGTCATTAGCCTCATTAGGACTTATGGGCGTTTTAAATCATTCACTGTAGTGAATGACCCATGTATGGAAATCTCCTGCCTAATCCATACTGATACAAAGTTATTTACAAATTTTATTACCTATTGTAAAAGAGTGTTAGAATTGTTTTTCTTTTTGCTGTCTTTTTTTTCTGTCGGCTTATCATAACCCGAACAGCGCACAAAGCTTAAGAATATAGAAAAAATGACGTCTAAATGACGTATGTGGCTATGTAAATCTATTTACTTTGTAATGTATAAAAACTATTTTAATTTAATTTTGATATAGAAAAAGAGCTGTAACCGTGATTACACGGTATTTATATGTATATGGTGATTAAATGTTCGGTGTGATTCTCGCCTAATCGATCTATTTTAGCTTGGTTTAGTTAATAATATCATTTTCATTCGACAACTTTTAGCAGTGTGATATGAGGCTCTATAATTATCTGTCTGTGGTTGTGACTATGAATTGTACAATGGCGCCAAAATGATCGCTGAGGCCAAGGGCGCACCATATCCATAGCAGCTGTACGACCCATTGTTAATGCTATAAGACACCTTTGTAAATCTTGTGATGGACTTTTAACTCTATTTTTAACGTAAAAAAGTTCAATTCTGTTGGGATGTTAACGTAAACAGTTAAATCCCTTTGAGTTATTATTAATCGGATGCGACGATTTTATTGGGGTTCTATTGAAATGAGTTTTTTGAACATGGTGTAGCAAATGGTACGTTAAGTTATTATTTATATTTTGTGACTTATTAATGATCGAGTTCAATGTCTGCTGTGATTATTTAAGAGGTTTGCGTGTGAGTGTAATATAAGTAAATTAACTTTAAATGACTATAATTTAGTTGTTAGAGGGACGTTCATTTTCTAAATCATTTGGTATCATCAAACCCAAGATATTATTGATATTATTGTTATTGTTTCACTGTTGGACAGCGGATGCGGGTCTCATTGCATTATGTAAAGGTTTGATGTAACTTGTGTATATGTACCTAAATAAAATAATACCTAATAATAATACCTAAATAAAACGACACGTATTATAAATAAATGCATATTTTACACTATTTCTATTTCATACAAATAGCCATGCAATATTAATAACACACGAAAAACAAATATTAATTATAAAGAATATCGACAGCCATAATATACATTTTGTACTTGATCTGACTAACTTTACAAAGCTAACGCAAAGAAAAGTTTTTATGTTTAATTTTATGATTATTAAACATAAAAAAAATAACAAACTGTTGCGTTTTTGGACATGGCCTAAATATTGATTTATTTTTTGAATAAAAGTTTTAACTAAACAGTATTGGGATGAAAAAAAATTATCAGAGTTTCTAAACGTGTTTGTTTGTGTTATCTGCCGCCGTTTGCTGTGTTTACTTCTTACGCGTCAAAGTTTGCAAATACCAAAATGCCAGGCGCTGCTTCGGAAATAATTGATGACATAGAAGATTTAATATCTTCTCAGGACATTACGCCTAAGGAGAGATATGCTAGCAGGAAAAGTGTGAGCGTACGGTCAAAGAAACGTGGAGTTAAAGCTGTCGAACCCGTGGAAAAGATTATTTTAGAGAGTGTAGTGCCAGGTATAACCTCAATGTTTATGATACTTGCAGTTTTTAAAGTTCTCTATTATTTTCTCTCGTTCTCTTTGTGTGCTTTTATCAACTACTCATAATCAACATTGTGTACCGCCATTTTTTAAACATCGATTATTCATTATAGTGTAAAGTTTAAAGCTTACAAAAAATTTGAGAGTGCTATTAAGACTAAAAGAAAACAGAATTTATTTACATTTCAGAGGAAACATTTGTAATTTATATTTCAAAATTCCAGGTACCCAAACGATTTATGTGAAGACATGGGGCTGTGCTCACAATAACTCGGACTCTGAGTATATGGCGGGCCTGCTGGCCGCGCACGGCTACAAGCTGACCGAGGACAAGTGGCAGGCCCAGCTGTGGCTGCTCAACTCCTGCACAGTCAAGACTCCAGCGGAGGACCACTTTAAGTATGATAAACAAAGAATACATAATGACATATCATTGACGAATGATCCCTGTTATGATTCTAGAAATAAATCATTATCCCTGCGTGGTACTTTCATGTAACGTCGTAATTGGTCAAATACGTCTCAAACACAAGAGATGTAAATGTCATTTAAAAAAAAAAACAATAAATCTTTCAGGCTGTACCTTGTGTATTGCATTAACAATGTAGAGCGTGACAAATGATGCAGTTGATGTATGCTATTTTCCCCCCCAACAGCCCCACTAACCGGTCTATTGGTAATGGACACTGCTCTACTCTTTACAAAAGGTTTAACAAATAGTACTTATACCCACAGTTACGTAAAGAAATAAATCTTTTTCAGAAATGAAATAGAACTGGGCCGGAATAGGGGTATTCATGTGGTGGTTGCGGGCTGTGTGCCGCAGGGTACGCCGAGGGTGGGGTATCTGCAAGGCCTCAGTGTAGTCGGAGTGCAACAGATAGACAGAATTGTGGAGATCGTTGAAGAAACTCTGAAAGGTATTTGTCTTTTACTTATGTTTTGTAGAAAACCCCTAGCTTGAAAAGTCAACATATCTCATTTAAGCCTTCGGTTTAAGTTTTTTGGATAATATATTGCATATATATAAACCTCTCAATGATGATATATTCATCATGTACATATATATAAATAAACAACTTTTGTTGAAATTTAATGATTTCTAAAAATACATTGTAGAATTTTTTCATCATAAGTTCTTCTGTAATTAATTTAATTCTCTCTATAAGCAGTGTTTATCAGACGCAATGCACCCTTCTAGCTTCAATAGTTGAGTCTGATTGATTACATTTCATTTTTATCTTATAAAATAGGAGCAATACATTATCGCTTTACAATGTAATCGCAGGCCACACAGTCCGTCTGTTTGGTCAAAAGAAAACCGGAGTGGGCCGGAAAGCGGGGGGAGCGTCACTCTTACTCCCTAAAGTCCGGAAGAATCCTCTCATAGAGATCATAGCGATCAACACGGGCTGTTTGAACCAATGCACATATTGCAAGACCAAGCACGCGCGGGGCGAGTTAGGGAGCTATCCGCCCGAGGAGATCGTCGAGAGGGCGAGACAGTCATTTCAAGAGGGTGTCTGCGAGATATGGTTGACTAGCGAGGACACTGGTGAGTGCAGATATGCAGCGGCAAAAAACAAAGGTTTTACAGAAAAAAAAACATCCTAATTATATTACGATCATTAAATGTAATCCTTTATCAATTGAATAATAAATATAATAAATTAATGAATTTTAAAAGTAAATTGTAATATAATTGTTTCTTGTCCCCAATGTATGTACTGTGCGTTGAAGATTGTAATGTACTTTATGACATCGAAAATGAAATCCAAACATGATTTTTATATGAATTAAAAATGATCTACATCCTATAGGTACATATGGTAGAGATATAGGATCCTCGCTGCCGGAGCTGCTGTGGCAGTTGGTGGAAGTGATTCCCGAGGGCTGTCGGCTGCGGCTGGGCATGACCAACCCCCCCTACATCCTGGAGCACTTGGAGGAAGTGGCCAAGATCATGAATCACCCTCGGGTGTACAAGTAGGTTTTGTTTCTATTTAAACAGATTTACTCAAATATATTAATGAATGTTTGTTTATCCTTTTAGTGGTCCACTGCTGAACCGGGCCTCCTCTCACAGTGAGATGGATTTAGGCCATGCTCCACCACATCGTCTGGTGCGGATGTGGTAGACCTCACACACCTCAGAAATATTATATACTTTATAACACATCAAAGGTTTCCTGTTTTTCTTCACTGTTAAAGCGAGTGATATTTAAATTTCATTTATAAAACGCAGATAACAAGGCAGAGGTGCGTGCCAGCTTAGATATGCCAAAAATAGAGCAGGAAGTTTTCACGGTATAGGGAAAGAGGAATTGTTTTACTGCGAATTAAACACGTGCAACACTGTGGGCCAAAGTTAGTTTATTATAAATTAACCTCGGACTGTTGAATGAAATTGGGATAGCTACTTTACTTTAGTATTGTATGCTAGTTTAATAAATGTAGTAATCTATGTGATCTTGATCTGTCGTTTTCAGGTTCCTCCACGTGCCCGTGCAGAGCGGCAGCGACCAGGTGCTGGCGGACATGAAGCGGGAGTACTGCAGGAAGGACTTCGAGAGGGTCGTGGACTTCTTGCGGGACAAGTCAGTACAATTGTTGTTATATACATACGTATGTATATGTTATTTCATGGTATTCACTTAGCTACCTAAGGTAGTACCTGCAAGGTAAACCTTGTTTTATACCTTGTAATAATGTAGTGTCAATGTGAGTGGTAGCGTAGAATCACCAATTATAACCATGAACTCCCTCGCTAATAAATAGTTTCTACAAGAATTGTGGTTACCCTGCAAAATCTGGACATTATGATAATAATGATTGGCACAATTCCACAGACATTTATTCGTACAAGTATTGAACAAATTTATTTGGACAACAGGACAAATATACATTTAACAATATTAAAGAGTGGTTAGAGTGAGAGAACACAAATTACTCAAGAACTCAAACAATTTATCGCAAATCGAAAAGTACAAGACATTGACATTTATAATCAGCCAATCCACATATTAGCTCATGTTACATGTGTAAAACCCGTCCCATAGTGGGATATCACACAGGCTCGTACATGCACTAAATGGACAGACTATCAACACGTCTACTCTCGCCAGTGACTCTCATTTAACTGACGTGGTGCGAACAAGACAGTGATTGTCTGCGTGAGTGAGTGAGTGAGTGAATAAGGGCATACGCTACAACATGCAACAGTCCCAGCACAGATTATATTCTGTTTGTAGATCCAATGTGTCTTAACATCCGCAGGGTGCCCGGCATGACGATAGCCACGGACATCATCTGCGGCTTCCCCACGGAGACGGAGGCTGACTTCGAGGACACGATGTCCCTCTGCAGGAAGTACCGCTTCCCGTCGCTGTTCATCAACCAGTTCTTCCCGCGGCCCAGCACGCCCGCCGCCAGGATGCCCCGGGTGAACGCCTATTGCTCCCACATCTTTACACTACCTGTCCCCGCAAACGTTGCTTTGCCATATAAATGATTTCGCCGTTGTCGCAATATTTTCTATTGCTGCTCCTCCCCTATTCATCTTAGCGTGATGTTATATAGCGTGTAGCCTTCCTCGATAAATGAGCTATCTAAC